>JARFIW010001454.1:246680-506887 GCA_036346225.1 Platerodrilus igneus | reverse complement strand
TTGGCTGGCTGAATCTATAATTAGATATGGATTACCAGCCTGGGGTTTTGCTGGTAATATCCAGTTAAACAAAATTCGAGTTGTACAGCGACAATTATTAAAACTAATTACCAATGCTGACCCAGGTACTAGGATGCAAGAGTTACTTACACAATCTAATGTATTAGGCGTTAAAGGTTTATTTTATTTTAACATTGTTATAGATAATTTTTTAAAGATACATATCTGGAAAGAAAACTAACGATTACGGATTAAGATCTAACAATTATGTGGTTCCGTTAGCGCTAAATAAATATGGTGAGAATAATTTGTCATACATAGTTCCCAAACTTTTAACAAACTTCCGCCTGAAATTCAAAATTTTTCAAACATGAAAAACTAAAATCTGATTTAAAAGATTTCTTAAACTCACAGTACCCATAAATTAGTATAGAACGAATGCTTTATTATTATACCACGAACAAACATTTATATTTTTAAACATCTGAATTTAGTAATGTTATTTTACTTGTGTTATTTGTTACTTATTTTGATTCATTTAAGGGGTTTAGGAATTATTTAGCACTCTAGGAGTGATTTAATAAGTTTAGGGTAACAGATATACTTAGATTCTTTACAAAATTGGTAATTAAGGATGTATTTATTATAAGGAGTATAACGATTAGTAGAAATTTATGTTGGATTCAGGATTTCTTTTTTTTTGGGAATTTAAAGGTTTTATTTTTATTTTTATTTTTATTTGTTTTTCTTTTTGGCAGTTAAATACGGTTTTTGCAATTACTTATGTATTTGATATATGTATGTTACAAAATGTATGTTAAGTTATGGAATTGCACTTAGTATTATTATAAGGGTTCGTACTTTGATCTACATATAGAAATTGAAATTATTGTTTTACGTGACTTACGATGTTTTAAGTATATATTGTATAATGATATAAGAAACAGCTGAAAGTGATGAATTCAACCTCTTAAACTGAACTTCCCACCTTGCAATTATAATGAACATACGTTCAATGCGGAATGACAACATGAAATTATAGAGGGTTGAGCTTAAATGAATTAATATAACTCTAAGAATCGGAACTAGTTTTACTGTTAGTGTAATTATTTATAAAATAATTAACTTAGGATGTTTATGTGTACTCGCTAGCAGTAATTTATTTGGTTTATAGCGTCTTGTCAAGCAGCAAATGGCTAGCTTAAGATGCAAATGTAAAACAAATTGAATAAAGAAATTGAATTGAATTGAATTGAACTATTTTCAACGCCCTTCCCCCTTAGGAGGTTGGTTTATATAATACTCACTACCACAGAAACAACCAATCCGATTAAAAAAATTTCAACGGATATCGCAACCGCCGCACAACTATCACCCAACACAACACGATTTTTCACCACTCTCCCCCCTTAGAAGGCTGCTTTATATAAAACCCACTACCACAAAAACTACCAATCCCATTTAAAAAATTTTAACGAATATCGCTATTACCACGCAACTACCTACCCCCAACACAACACGATTTACAACTCTTCCTCCCCCTTAGGGGTTTGGTTTATATAAAACTCACAACCACAGAAACAACCAATACAATTAAAAAAATTTCAACGGATATCGTTACTATCACGCAACTACTATCTAACACAACATGATTTTTAACCCCCTCTCCCCTTAGGGGGTTGGTTTATATAATACTCACTACAACAGAAACTACCAATCCGATTAAAAAAATTTTAACGGATATCGCTACTACCCCGCAACTACCAACCAACACAACACGATTTTCAACCCCCTACCCCTTAGGGAGGTTGGTTTATATAAAACTCACTACCACAGAAACTACCAATCCGATTAAAAAAATATCAACGGATATCGCTACTACCAAGCAACTACCAACCAACACAACACGATTTTCAACCCTCCTTCCCTTTGGGGGGTTGGTTTATATAATACTCACTACTACAGAAACTACCAATCCGATTAAATAAATTTCAACGGATATCGCAATTACCACCCAACACAACACGATTTTAAACCCCCCTCCCTCTTAGGGGGTTGGTTTATATAATACTACCACAGAAACTACCAATCACATTAAAAAATTTTTAACGGATATCGCACTACCACCCAAAACACAACACGATTTTAACCCCCCCCCTTAGGGGGTTGGTTTATATAAAACCACTACCACAGAAACTACCAATCCGATTAAAAAATTTTAACGGATATCGCACTACCCGCAACTACCACCCAACACAACACGATTTTCAACCCCCCCTTAGGGTTTGGTTTATATAAACCCACTACCACAAAACACCAATCCGATTAAAAAATTTAACGGATATCGCAACCCCTACCACCCAACACAACACGATTTTAAACCCCCCCTTAGGGGTTGGTTTATATAAAAACTACCACAGAAACTACCAATCCATTAAAAAATTTCAACGGATATCGCTACTACACGCAACTACACAACACAACACGATTTTAAACCCCCTTCCCTTAGGGGTTGGTTTATAAAAAACTACCACAGAAACTACCAATCCGATTAAAAAAATTTTAACGGATATCGCTACTCCCGCAACTACCACCCAACACAACCCGATTTTCAACCCCCCTTCCCTTAGGGGTTGGTTTATATAAACCCCACAGAAACACCAATCATTAAAAAATTTTAACGGATATCGCTACTACCACGCAACTACCACCCAACACAACACGATCTTCAACCGCCCCTCCCACTTAGGGGGTTGGTTTATATAAAACTCACCACAGAAACAACCAATCCGATTAAAAAAATTTCCACGGATATCCTACTACCTCGCAACTACCACCCAACCAACAATTTTAACCCCTCCCCTTAGGGGGTTGGTTTATATAAAACTCACTACCACAGAAACTACCAATCCGATTAAAAAAATTTCAACGGATATCTTTACTACCATGCAACTACCACCCAACACAAAGATTTAACCCCTTCCCCTTAGGGGTTGGTTTATATAATTACCACAGAAACTCCAATCCGATTAAAAAATTTAAGGATATCGCTACTACCACGCAACTACCACCCAACACAACACGATTTAACCCCCCCCCCTTAGGGGTTGGTTTATAAAAACTCCACAGAAACTACCAATCCGATTAAAAAATTTAAGGATATCGCTACTCCACGCAACTACCACCCAAACAACACGATTTTAAACCCCTCCTTAGGGGTTGGTTTATATAAATACTACCACGAAACTACCAATCGATTAAAAATTTCAACGGATATCGCTACTACCCGCAACTACCACCCAACACAACACGATTTTCAACCCCCTTTTAGGGGTTGGTTTATAAAAATACTACCACAGAAACTACCAATGATTAAAAAATTTCAACGGTTATCGGTACTACCACGCAACTACCACCCAACACAAAATTTTAACCCCCCCTTAGGGGTTGGTTTATATAATATAACAGAACTACCAATTTGATTAAAAATTTTAAAACGGAATATCCCATCCAAAAATAAAACCCAAACAACAGATTTTAACCCTTAAATGGTTTAATAAAACCAACCACAGAAACTAAATATTAAAAATTTAAAGGAATGTACTCCACGAATAACCCAACACAAAAAAATTGTTTTTAATTTTAATTGGTTTAATAAACCTACCCAAAGAAACTACCAATCCGATTATAAAAATTTCAACGGTTATCGGTACTACCACGCAACTACCACCCAACACAACACGATTTTAAACCCCCCCCCCTTAGGGGGTTGGTTTATATAATACTACCACAGAAACTACCAATCCGATTAAAAAATTTCAACGGATATCGCTACTACCACGCAACTACCACCCAATACAACACGATTTTCAACCCCCCTCCCCTTAGGGGGTTGGTTTATATAAAACTTGCTACCACAGAAACTACCAATCCGATTAAAAAAATTTCAATGGATATCGCTACTACCACGCAACTACCACCCAACACAACACGATTTTAAACCCCCTCCCCCCTTAGGGGGTTGGTTTATATAATACTACCACAGAAACTACCAATCCGATTAAAAAATTTCAACGGATATCGCTACTACCACGCAACTACTACCCAACAAACACGATTTCAAACCCCTCCCTTTTAGGGGTTAGTTTATATAAAACCTACTACCACAGAAACTACCAATCCGATTAAAAAAATTTCAACGGATATCGCTACTACCACGCAACTACCACCCAACACAACAAGATCTTCAACCCTCTCCCCCCCCCTTAGGAGGTTGGTTTATATAATACTACCACAGAAACTACCAATCCGATTATAAAAAATTCAACGGATATCTCAACCGCCGCACAACTATCAACCAACACAACACGATTTTCACCCCCCCTTAGGGTGGTTTATATAAAACCCACTACCACAAAAACTACCAATCCGATTAAAAATTTTAACGAATATCGCTACTACCACGCAACTACCCCCAACACAAACGATTTCAACCCCTCCCCTTAGGGTTTGGTTTATATAAAACTCACTACCACAGAAACAACCAATAAATAAAAAATTTCAACGGATATCGCTACTACACGCAACTACACAACACACACGATTTTCAACCCCCTCCCTTTAGGGGTTGGTTTATATAAAACTCACTACCACAGAAACTACCAATCCGATTAAAAAATATCAACGGATATCGCTAACACAGAGCAACTACCACCAACACAACACGTTTTAACCCTCCTTCCCTTTAGAAACTACCAATCCGATTAAATAAATTTCAACGGATATCGCAACTACCACCCAACACAATACGATTTTAACCCCCCTCCTTCTTAGGGGTCGGTTTATATAAAACTCACGACCACAGAAACAACCAATCCGATTAAAAATTTCAACGGATATCGCTACCACACGCAACTACACCCAACACAACACGATTTCAAACCCCCTCCCCCTTTTAGGGTGTTGTTATATAAAACCTACCCACAGAAACAACCAATCCAATTAAAAAATTTCAACGGATATCGCTACTACCACGCACTACTATCCAACACAACACGATTTTCAACCCCCCCTCCTCTTAGGGGGTTGGTTTAAATAAAACTCACTACCACAGAATCTACCAATCCGATTAAAAAAAATTTCAACGGATATCTTTACTACCACGCAACTACCACCCAACACAATATGATTAAAAACCCCCCTCCCCCTTAGGGGGTTGGTTTATATAATACTACCACAGAAACTGCCAATCAGATTTAAAAAATTTCAACGGATATCGCTACTACCACGCAACTACTACCCAACACAGCACGATCTTCAACCCCTCCCCTTAGGGGTTGGTTTATAAAAACTTACTACCACAAAACTACCAATCCGATTAAAAAATTTCAAGGATATCGCTACTACCACGCAACTACCACCCAACACAACACGATCTTTAACCCCTTTCCCCTTAGGGGGTTGGTTTATATAAAACTTACTACCACAGAAACTACCAATCCGATTAAAAAAATTTCAACGGTTATCGGTACTACCACGCAACTACCACTCAATACAACACGATCTTCAACCCCCCTCCCCCTTAGGGGGTTGGTTTGTATAAAACTTACTACTACAGAAACTACCAATCCGATTAAAAAAATTTGAATGGATATCGCTACTACCACGCAACTACCACCCAACACAACACGATTTAAACCCCCTCCCCTTAGGGGTTGGTTTATATAAAACTTACTATCACAGAAACTACCAATCCGATTAAAAAGATTTTAACGGTTATCGCTACTACCACGCAACTACCACACAACACAACACGATCTTCAATCCCCCCTCCCTCTTAGGGGGTTGGTTTGTATAAAACTTACTACTACAGAAACTACCAATCCGATTAAAATAATTCAATGGGTATCGCTCCTACCACGCAACTACCACCCAACACAACACGATCTTTAACCCCTTCTCCCCCTTAGGGGGTTGGTTTATATAAAACTTACTACCACAGAAACTACCAATCCGATTAAAAAACTTTTAATGGATATCGCTACTACCACGCAACTACCACTTAACACAACACGATTTTAAACCCCCCCCCCTGGAGGGTTGGTTTATATAATACTACCACAGTAACTACCAATCAGATTAAAAAAATTTCAACGGATATCGCTACCACCACGCAACTACTACCCAACACAACACGATCTTCAACCCCTCCCCCTTTAGGGGTTGGTTTATATAAAACTACTACCACAGAAACTACAAATCCTATTAAAAAATTTCAACGGATATCGCTACCACCACGCAACTGCTACCCAACACAACACGACCTTCAACCCCCTTCCCTCTTAGGGGGTTGGTTTATATAAAACTTACTAACACAGAAACTACCAATCCGATTAAAAAAATTTCAACGGTTATCGCTACTACCACGCAACTACCACTTAACACAACACGATTTTAACCCCCCCCCCCTGGAGGGTTGGTTTATATAATACTACCACAGTAACTACCAATCCGATTAAAAAAATTTCAACGGACATCGCTACTACCACCCAACACAATACGATTTTTAACCCGCCCCCTCTCTCCTTAGGGGGTTGGTTTATATAAAACTTCCTACCACAGGAACAACCAATACGATTAAAAAAATTTAACGAATATCGCTACTACCACGCAACTACCACCCAACGCCACAATTTTCAACCCCCCTCCCCTTTAGGGGGTTGGTTTATATACAACTCACTACTACAAAAACTACCAATCCAATTAAAAAAATTTCAACGGATATCGCTACCACCGCGCAACTACTACCCAACACAACACGATCTTCAAACCCCTTCCCTCCCACTCCCTTTTAGGGGGTTAGTTTGTATAAAACCTACTACCACAGAAACTACCAATCCTATTAAAAAAATTTCAACGGATATCGCTACCACCACGCAACTGCTACCCAACACAACACGATCTTCAACCCCCCTCCTTGTTATGGGGTTGGTTTATATAAAACTTACTACCACAGAAACTACCAATCCGATTAAAAAAATTTCAACGGTTATCGGTACTACCACGCAACTACCACCCAACACAACACGATTTTCAACCCCCTTCCCCTTAGGGAGGTTGGTTTATATAAAACTCACTACCACAGAAACTACCAATCCGATTAAAAAAATTTCAACGGACATCGCTACTACCACCCAACACAATACGATTTTTAACCCGCCCCCTCCACCTTAGGAGGTTGGTTTATATAATACTACCACAGAAACTACCAATCCGATTAAAAAAATTTCAACGGATATCGCAACCGCCGCACAACTATCAACCAACACAACACGATTTTTCCATTTTACCACAAAAACTACCATTCTGATTAAAAAAATTTTAACGAATATCGCTACTACCACGCAACTAGCTACCCAACACAACACGATTTACAACTCTTCCTCCCCCTTAGGGGTTTGGTTTATATAAAACTCACTACCACAGAAACAACCAATACAATTAAAAAAATTTCAACGGATATCGCTACTATCACGCAGCTACTATCTAACACAACACGATTTTCAACCCCCCTCCTCTTAGGGGGTTGGTTTAAATAAAACTCACTACCACAGAAACTACCAATCCGATTAAAAAAATATCAACGGATAGCGCTAACACCAAGCAACTACCACACAACACAACACGATTTTCAACCCTCCTTCCCTTTAGGGGGTTGGTTTATATAATACTCACTACTACAGAAACTACCAATCCGATTAAATAAATTTCAACGGATATCGCAACTACCACCCAACACAATACGATTTTTAACCCGCCCCCTCCCTTCTTAGGGGGTTGGTTTATATAAAGCTCACGACCACAGAAACAACCAATCCGATTAAAAAGATTTCAACGGATATCGCTACTACCGCGCAACTACCACCCAACGCCACAATTTTCAACCCCCCTCCCCCTTAGGGGTTGGTTTAATATAAAACTCACTACCGCAAAATCTACCAATCCGATTAAAAAAAATTTCAGCGGATATCTTTACTACCACGCAATCTACCACCCAACACCATATGATTAAAACCTCCCTCCCCCATTAGGGGGTTGGTTTATATAATTCTACCACAGAAACTGCCAATCAGATTTAAAAAATTTCAACGGATATCGCTACTACCACGCAACTACTACCCAACACAACACGATCTTAAACCTCCCTCCCCTTAGGGGGTTGGTTTATATAAAACCTACTACCACAGAAACTACCAATCCGATTAAAAAAAATTCAATGGGTATCGCTCCTACCACGCAACTACCACCCAACACAACACGATCTTTAACCCCTTCTCCCCCTTAGGGGGTTGGTTTATATAAAACTTACTACCACAGAAACTACCAATCCGATTAAAAAAATTTCAACGGTTATCGGTACTACCACGCAACTACCACCCAACACAACACGATTTTAAACCCCCCTCCCCTCTTAGGGGGTTGGTTTATATTATACTACCACAGAAACTACCAATCCGATTAAATAAATTTCAACGGATATCGCTACTACCACGCAACTACTACCCAATACAACACGATCTTCAAACCCCCCTCCAACTTCCTTTAAGGGGTTGGTTTATATAAAACTCACTACCACAGAAACAACCAATTTGATTAAAAAAATTTTAACGAATATCGCTACTACCACGCAACTACCTACCCAACACACCACGATTTACAACTCTTTCTCCCCCTTAGGGGTTTGGTTTATATAAAACTCACTACCACAGAAACAACCAATACAATTAAAAAAATTTCAACGGATATCGTTACTATCACGCAACTACTATCTAACACAAGCACGATTTTCAACCCCTACCCTTTAGGGGTTGGTTTATATAAAACTCACTACCACAGAAACTACCAATCCGATTAAAAAATTTCAACGGATATCGCTAACACAGAGCAACTACCACACAACACAACACGATTTTCAACCTCCTTCCCTTTAGGGGTTGGTTTATACTACCAAATCCGATTAAATAAATTTCAACGGATATCGCAACTACCACCCAACACACAACACGATTTTTAACCGCCCCTCCCTTCTTAGGGGTCGGTTTATATAAAACTCACTACCACAGAAACTACCAATCCGATTAAAAAATTTCAACGGATATCGCTACCACCACGCAACTACCTACCCAACACAACACGATCTTCAAACCCCTCCTCCCCTTAGGGGTTGGTTTATATAAAACCTACTACCACAGAAACTACCAATCCTATTAAAAAATTTCAACGGATATCGCTACCTACCACGCAACTACTACCAAACAACACGATCTTCAACCCCCTCTTAGGGGTTGGTTTATATAAAACTTACTACCACAGAAACTACCAATCCGATTAAAAAGATTTCAACGGATATCGCTACTATCACGCAACTACCACCCAACACAACACAATTTTCAACCCCCCTCCCCTTAGGAGGTTGGTTTATATAAAACTCACTACCACAGAAACTACCAATCCGATTAAAAAATTTCAACGGATATCGCTACTACCACGCAACTACCACCAACACAATACGATTTTTAACCCGCCCCTTCCTCCTTAGGGGTTGGTTTATATAAAACTTACTACCACAGGAACTACCAATCCGATTAAAAAATTTAACGGATATTGCTACTACCACGCAACTACCACCCAACACAACACGATTTCAACTCCCTCCTTCCTTTTAGGGGTTGGTTTATATACAACTCACTACCACAAAAACTACCAATCCGATTAAAAAAATTTCAACGGATATCGCTACTACCACGCAACTACTACCCAACACAACACGATCTTCAACCCCCCTCCCTCTTAGGGGGTTGGTTTATATAAAACTTACTACCACAGAAACTACCAATCCGATTAAAAAAATTTTAATGGATATCGCTACTACCACGCAACTACCACCCAACACAACACGATCTTTAACCCCTTCTCCCCCTTAGGGGTTGGTTTATATAAAACTTACTACCACAGAAACTACCAATCCGATTAAAAAAATTTCAACGGATATCGCTACTACCACGCAACTACTACCCAACATAACACGATCTTCAACCCCCTCCCCCTTAGGGGTTTGGTTTATATAAAGCTTACTACCACAGAAACTACCAATCCGATTAAAAAAATTTTAATGGATATCGCTACTACCACGCAACTACCACCCAACACAACACGATTTTACCCCCCCCTTAGAGGGTTGGTTTATATAATACAACCACAGTAACTACCAATCAGATTAAAAAAATTTCAACGGATATCGCTACCACCACGCAACTACTACCCAACACAACACGATCTTCAAACCCCCCTCCCACTCCTTGTAGGGGTTGGTTTATAAAACCTACTACCACAGAAACTACCAATCCTATTAAAAAAATTTCAACGGATATCGCTACTACCACGCAACTACCACCCAACACAACACTATTTTCAACGCCCTTCCCCCTTAGGAGGTTGGTTTATATAATACTCACTACCACAGAAACAACCAATCCGATTAAAAAATTTCAACGGATATCGCAACCGCTGCACAACTATCACCCAACACAACACGATTTGTCAACTCTCTTCCCCTTAGAAGGTTGGTTTATATAAAACCCACTACCACAGAAAACTACCAATCCGATTAAAAAATTTTAACGAATATCGCTACTACCCGAAACTACCAACCAACACAACACGATTTTCAACCCCCTACCCCTTAGGAGGTTGGTTTATATAAAACTCACTACCACAGAAACTACCAATCCGATTAAAAAATATCAACGGATATCAATACTACCAAGCAACTACCACCCAACACAACACGATTTTCAACCCTCCTTCCCTTTAGGGGTTGGTTTATATAATATTCACTGCACAGAAACTACCAATCCGATTAAATAAATTTCAACGGATATCGCAACTACCACCCAACACAATACGATTTTTAACCGCCTCCTCCCTCCTTAGGGGTTGGTTTATATAAAACTTACTACCACAGAAAGAACCAATCCGAATAAAAAATTTCAACGGATATCGCTACTACCACGCAACTACCACCCAACGCCACAATTTTTAACCCCTCCCCTTAGGGGTTGGTCTATATACAACTCACTACAACAAAAACTACCAATCCGATTAAAAAAATTTCAGCGGATATCGCTACTACCACGGAACTACCACCCAACACAATACGATTTTTATCCCGCCCCCTCCCTCTTTAGGGGGTTAGTTTATATAAAACTCACTATCACAGAAACAACCAATCCGACAAAAAATTTCCACGCATATCGATACTACCACGCAACTACCATCCAACACAACACAATTTTTAACCCCCCTCCCCTTTAGGGGGTTGGCTTATATAATACCCACTACCACAGAAACTACCAATCCGATTAAAAAAATTTTAACTGATATCGCTACCACCACGCAACTACCACCCAACACAACGCGATTTTTCACTCCTCTCACCCCTTAGGGAGTTGGTTTATATAAAACCCACTACCACAAACACTACCAATTAGATTTAAATAATTTCAACGGATATCGCTACTACCACGCAACTACCACCCAACACAACACAAATTTCACTCCCTATCCTCCTAGGGGGTTGGTTTAAATAAAACTTACTACCACAGAAACTACCAATCCGATTAAAAATATTTCAACAGATATCGCTACTACCACCCAAAATAACACGACTTACAACTCCCCCCCCCCATTGGGGGTTGGTCTATATAAAACCTACTACCACAGAAACTACCAATCCGATTAAAAAAAATTCAATGGGTATCGCTCCTACCACGCAACTACCACCCAACACAACACGATCTTTAACCCCTTCTCCCCCTTAGGGGGTTGGTTTATATAAAACTTACTACCACAGAAACTACCAATCCGATTAAAAAAATTTCAACGGTTATCGGTACTACCACGCAACTACCACCCAACACAACACGATTTTAAACCCCCCTCCCCTCTTAGGGGGTTGGTTTATATTATACTACCACAGAAACTACCAATCCGATTAAATAAATTTCAACGGATATCGCTACTACCACGCAACTACTACCCAACACAACACGATCTTCAAACCCCCCTCCAACTTCCTTTAATGGGGTTAGTTTATATAAAACCTACTACCACAGAAACTACCAATCCGATTAAAAAAATTTTAACGAATATCGCTACTACCACGCAACTACCTACCCAACACAACACGATTTACAACTCTTCCTCCCCCTTAGGGGTTTGGTTTATATAAAACTCACTACCACAGAAACAACCAATACAATAAAAAAATTTCAACGGATATCGCTACTATCACGCAACTACTATCTAACACAGCACGATTTTCAACCCCCCCTACCCTTTAGGGGGTTGGTTTATATAAAACTCACTACCACAGAAACTACCAATCCGATTAAAAAAATATCAACGGATATCGCTAACACAGAGCAACTACCACACAACACAACACGATTTTCAACCCTCCTTCCCTTTAGGGGTAACTACCAATCCGATTAAATAAATTTCAACGGATATCGCAACTACCACCCAACACAATACGATTTTTAACCCGCCCCCTCCCTTCTTAGGGGGTCGGTTTATATAAAACTCACGACCACAGAAGCAACCAATCCGATTAAAAAAATTTCAACGGATATCGCTACCACCACGCAACTACTACCCAACACAACACGATCTTCAAACCCCCCTCCCACTCCCTTTTAGGGGTTAGTTTATATAAAACCTACTACCACAGAAACTACCAATCCTATTAAAAAAATTTCAACGGATATCGCTACCACCACGCAACTGCTACCCAACACAACACGATCTTCAACCCCCTCTTAGGGGGTTGGTTTATATAAAACTTACTACCACAGAAACTACCAATCCGATTAAAAAAATTTCAACGGTTATCGGTACTACCACGCAACTACCACCCAACACAACACAATTTTCAACCCCGTCCCCTTAGGGAGGTTGGTTTATATAAAACTCACTACCACATAAACTACCAATCCGATTAAAAAAATTTCAACGGACATCGCTACTACCACCCAACACAATACGATTTTTAACCCGCCCCCTTCCTCCTTAGGGGGTTGGTTTATATAAAACTTACTACCACAGGAACAACCAATACGATTAAAAAAAATTTAACGGATATTGCTACTACCACGCAACTACCACCCAACGCCACAATTTTCAACCCCCCTCCCCTTTAGGGGGTTGGTTTATATACAACTCACTACCACAAAAAATACCAATCCGATTAAAAAAATTTCAACGGATATCGCTACTACCACGCAACTACTACCCAACACAACACGATCTTAAACCTCCCTCCCCCTTAGGGGGTTGGTTTATATAAAACTTACTACCACAGAAACTACCAATCCGATTAAAAAAAATTCAATGGGTATCGCTCCTACCACGCAACTACCACCCAACACAACACGATCTTTAACCCCTTCTCCCCCTTAGGGGTTGGTTTATATAAAACTTACTACCACAGAAACTACCAATCCGATTAAAAAAATTTCAACGGATATCGCTACTACCACGCAACTACTACCCAACATAACACGATCTTCAACCCCCTCCCCCTTAGGGGTTTGGTTTATATAAAGCTTACTACCACAGAAACTACCAATCCGATTAAAAAAATTTTAATGGATATCGCTACTACCACGCAACTACCACCCAACACAACACGATTTTAACCCCCCCCTAGAAGGTTGGTTTATATAATACTACCACAGTAACTACCAATCAGCTTAAAAAAATTTCAACGGATATCGCTACCACCACGCAACTACTACCCAACACAACACGATCTTCAAACCCCCTCCCACTCCCTTGTAGGGGGTTAGTTTTGATAAAACCTACTACCACAGAAACTACCAATCCTATTAAAAAAATTTCAACGGATATCGCTACTACCACGCAACTACCACCCAACACAACACTATTTTCAACGCCCTTCCCCCTTAGGAGGTTGGTTTATATAATACTCACTACCGCAGAAACTACCAATCTGATTAAAAAAATTTCAACGGATATCGCAACCGCTGCACAACTATCACCCAACACAACACGATTTGTCATCTCTCTCCCCCTTAGAAGGCTGGTTTATAGAAAAACCCACTACCACAAAAACTACCAATCCGATTAAAAAAATTTTAACGAATATCGCTACTACCCCGAAACTACCAACCAACACAACACGATTTTCAACCCCCCTACCCCTTAGGGAGGTTGGTTTATATAAAACTCACTACCACAGAAACTACCAATCCGATTAAAAAAATATCAACGGATATCAATACTACCAAGCAACTACCACCCAACACAACACGATTTTCAACCCTCCTTCCCTTTAGGGGGTTGGTTTATATAATATTCACTGCTACAGAAACTACCAATCCGATTAAATAAATTTCAACGGATATCGCAACTACCACCCAACACAATACGATTTTTAACCCGCCTCCTCCCTCCTTAGGGGGTTGGTTTATATAAAACTTACTACCACAGAAAGAACCAATACGAATAAAAAAATTTAACGGATATCGCTACTACCACGCAACTACCACCCAACGCCACAATTTTCGACCCCGCTCCCCTTTAGGGGGTTGGTTTATATACAACTCACTACCACAAAAACTACCAATCCGATTAAAAAAATTTCAACGGATATCCCTACTACCACGGAACTACCACCCAACACAATACGATTTTTATCCCGCCCCCTTCCTCCTTAGAGGGTTAGTTTATATAAAACTCACTATCACAGAAACAACCAATCCGACAAAAAAAATTTCTACGCATATCGCTACTACCACGCAACTACCACCCAACACAACACAATTTTCAACCTCCTCCCCTTTAGGGGGTTGGCTTATATAATACCCACTACCACAGAAACTACCAATCCGATTAAAAAAATTTTAACTGCTATCGCTACCACTACGCAACTACCACCCAACACAACGCGATTTTTCACCCCTCTCACCCCTTAGGGAGTTGGTTTATATAAAACCCACTACCACAAACACTACCAATTAGATTTAAATAATTTCAACGGATATCGCTACTACCACGCAACTACCACCCAACACAACACAAATTTCACTCCCTATCCTCCTAGGGGGTTGGTTTAAATAAAACTTACTACCACAGAAACTACCAATCCGATTAAAAATATTTCAACAGATATCGCTACTACCACCCAAAATAACACGACTTACAACTCCCCCCCCCCATTGGGGGTTGGTCTATATAAAACCCACTACCACAGAAACAACCAATTCGATTAAAAAAATTTCATCGGATATCGCTACTACCACGCAACTACCATTTAACACAACACGATTTTCAACTCCCCTCCCTTCTTAGGGGGTTAGTTTATATAAAACTCACTACCACAGAAACTACGAATCCGATTAAAAATATTTCAACAGATATCGCTACTACAACTCAACTACCACCCAAAACAACACGACTTACAACTCCCCCCCCCATTAGGGGTTGGTCTATATAAAACCCACTACCACAGAAACAACCAATTCGATTAAAAAATTTTTATCGGATATCGCTACTGCCACGCAACTACCATCTAACACAACACGATTTTCAACTCCCCTCCCTTCTTAGGGGGTTGGCTTATATAAAACTCACTACCACAAAAACAACCAATTTGATTAAAAAAGTTTCATCGGATATCGCTACTGCCACGCAACTACCATCCAACACAACACGATTTTTAACCCCCCTCCCTTCTTAGGGGGTTGGTTTATATAATACTCACTACCACAGAAACTACCAATCCGATTAAAAAAATTTAAACGGATATCGTTACTACCACGCAACTACCACCCAACAGAATACGACTTTCAACCTGCCCCTCTCCCTCCTTAAGGGGTTGTTTAATATAAAACTCACTACCCCAGAAACTACCAATCCGATTAAAAAAATTTCAACGGATATCACTGCTACCACGCAACTACCAACCAACACAACACGATTTTTTACCCTCCTTCCCCCTTAGAGGGTTGGTTTATACAAAACTCACTACCACAAAAACTACCAATCAGATTAAAAAAATTTCAACAATATCGCTACTACCACGCAACTATTACCCAACACAACACGATTTTTTATCCCACTCTTGCCATAGGGGGTTGGTTTATATAAAACTCACTACCACAAAAACTACCAATCAGATTTAAAAAATTTCAACAGATATCGCTACTACAACGCAAGTACCACCCAACACAATACAATTTTCAACCCGCCCCCTCCCTCCTTAGGGGGTTAGTTTATATAAAACTTACTACCACAGAAACAACTAATCCGACTAAAAAAATTTCAACGGATATCGCTACTACCACGCAACTACCACCCAACACAACACGATTTTTAACCCCTCTCTCCTTTAGGGAGTTGGCTTATATAATACCCTCTACCACAGAAACTATCAATCCGATTAAAAAAATTTCATCGTATATCTCAACCACCACGCAACTACCACCCAACACAACACAAATTTTCATTCCTCTTCCCCCTTAGGGGGTTGTTTTTTATATAACTCACTACCACAAAAACTACCAATCCGATTAAAAAAATGTCAACGGATATCGCTACTACTACGCAACTATCACCCAACACAACACAATTTACAACTCCCCTCCCCATTAGGGAGATTGGTTTATATAAAACTCCCTACCACGGAAACTACCAATCCGATTAAAAAAATTCAACGGATATCGCTACTATAGTTTTTGCAATTTCTAAATAGACCTCGTCATTCGCGACGTCATACACGTACTAACTATTTATACAGGCGTTTGTCATTATAAACCGTAAAATGCTATGCTACGGTTTTGATTTGCATAGTAGCAATGTGTAAGGTTGCCAACAATTCTAACGGAATTTTAATTGATTTGACGTTTAATTTTTAGGTTATATGTTGTTTAGTTATTCTTACATCTCGTGCACTTTTTATTTTTATTCGTTCATAGTTTGATCAGTTTTGCTTCAAACAGTTCTTTTCAGAACTCATATTAGTGTTACACCGAACTCTGATCACCGAAGATAATGAGTGGAATTAGTTTAGGCGTTAGAGCTAAACAACTTGTTGCTAGTTTAATCACTTTTTTTAAAAAAGAAAGAGATAATGGTGGACCGTTTATTTCGTTAACAGCGGTTCGTGATGTAATTTAGTTTATTATTTATTTCAAAAACTATTTCTTATGCATATTTTTAGAGAGTGTTGGTTGCCCTGGGTCTTAGTATTGGTACCGTAAAATTGATTTCGCAAACAATTGCGAAAAACGAACCATTTACGTCAAAAAAGCGAGTCCACTCAAAACCTGTCACCGACGTAGATGAATTTACCAAAAGTGGAATTCGTAATGTGATTTATAGGTTATATGACAATCGTAAGTACTCATTTCCTAGTTAATGTATTGTATTACATGTATTTATTTTAGATGAACATATTTCTGTTCATACCTTGTGGCAGAATCTGAAGCACGATAAACTTTTTAATGGTTCTAAACGATCCCTGAATACAATCCTACACAATATAGGATTTAAATGGCAAAAAGATAACCCACGGAGTGGTCTAATGGAATTGCCAAATATTGTTGATAGGAGGATACGTTTCTTGAAGACATACAAGAGAATAAAAGAAGAGAATCTGTATCAGTTTGTGTTTGTGGACGAAACATGGATTTTTCAGAATGGTGCTGTGAGCCGCTCCTGGCAAGACAGTGATTTAAAAACTGTAAAGAGTACACGAATTGATGGAAAAAGGTTTGTGTTATATACTTCCTTTTAAAACAGAATAATGTAAATAATCTTTTAGGTACATAGTATTACATGGAGGAAATGTAAATGGTTTCATAGATGGGGCAGAATTGATTTTTTCTTCGTCCACAAACGACCCAGATTACCACGGAGAAATGAATGAACAGAATTTCTTGTATTAGTTTGAAAATCAATTATTGAAGAATTTGGAAGCACCATCTGCAATAGTTTTAGACAACGCTTCCTGTCATTCTACTGTGTTAAACAAAATACCTAACAGTTCCTGGAAAAAAAGTGACATCGCAGAATGGTTAACAAAACAAACAATTTCCTTTGATGGTAATGCTTTGAAAGCAGAGCTTCTGAAACTTGTCATGATGTAAGTCAAAATTTTGTGCTTTATAACATATCAGTATTTATTAAAAAATTTAGGTATAAACCGCCAAAGATTTTTAAAGCGGATTTGCTGGCCGAACAATATGGACATTAAGATTGCCTCCGTATCACTGCATATTCAATGCAATTGAAAATGTATGGGGTGTTAGTAAGAGATACTACAATCAACACGCTGGAAGAGATGGTAGGTCTGTTGAAAACTGTTTACAGATGTGGAAAGAAGCATTAGAAAAAATAACACCAGAGATTTAGGCACATTCGATAGAACATGCAGAAAAAATTATCAAACATTGGTGGAAACGTGAGATCAAATTTGATCAAGAAGATAATGCACCTCTAATTATTAACGTTTGTGATGGTGATGACAGTTATTCAGATTTTCAATCAAATTGAACTGGTCAACCAAATGCATGGCTACTTAGAATTAAAAAGCTTTTTACACGATATACTTCTAATTTAATTATAACTATCTTAAACTTATGTATAATAAACAAGTACAACCATATATATTTTATTTTTAAATTACAAGCTTTTAATACTTGTTAAATTCTCCAGTGACTTGTCTTTAAAACATGAGTTGCAAATTCATCTTCAGTATATTGAATTTTAGATATCCGAACAGCTTCTACAGCTTTCAATTTCAATGGCTGTAATAAACACACTGGTGACGAACTGGTCAATACTACACTAGTTTAAACTTTGAAGGTGCTAAATACAGGTAAGGTCAAAGTCTTTATATTACACCAATCTACAAAAAATGGTAAATTGTATATTGAATTATTCGTTTCAAACAAGTCCGTTACCTGGTCTCAAAGAGTAATAAAGTAAATGCCTATTTCTTTGAAGATTTTTGTCCCTTCATGCTTTTGCATATTTAACAAACTGATGTTCATATCTTTAAAATTTCCATCGAAAGATTAGTCGTTGAACCTTTTGGTTATAAGATTTTCAAAGTTGGTTCTTTTAAAGCCTTTACTCTTAAACATTGTTTTAGTTGTTGGAAATGCTTTGAAAACATGACATATTCAAGTCAGTTGCATATTAAAAATCAGAAGTGAAATGATCATCACAAATTTTAGGGTGATTTGAAAGTGTTAAATCCTTTGTTTGAATTGTATATAACATAACTTTAGTCTTTGTAGATGATTTCAGGGAAATCTAAACGATTATTTTAAAGTGATATATCTTAATTATTCAAAGTTAATGAGAATTTTACTTACAAATGGAATTGTAATTTTGTTCCTTTTCTTTTTCGATTTGTGTAATCAAAACGTTTAAATTATAATTCCAATGACATAACCTCTTGAATAACTGTGGTTATTATTCCGTGTCTGATATAACATACTAATGGCCATAAAACTAGAAGAACTAAAAATACGCAACTATATTTAAAATATGCTCAGTGGTAAAAATAAAGAAGTGCATAAAATATATTGTTAATTAATGACTTTAATCTGCAATATTGTCGATAGAAATTTATTCTAAAAAATACTTTTTTAAAAAGTAACAAATCACATTCGTCATCTGCTATTAAATATTTTCAATCTCTGTATTCTACCGATGACGCTAATATAGTCATGCGGCAATAGAGCGTCTCGCGATAGTAATAACGCGGCTGCAATGACAGTTGTAAACAGATTTTTTTGTTTACATAAATTGGATGAAGTCGGTGTTAATGTTAAATTGATTGTTTATCTCGTTATTTATACAGGAGTAAAAAATGAATATTTGCCAAGATTGTGGTTCTGAATTTACTTAAAATAAAACTTTGTATGGCCACTTACGAAAATTTCATGATTTGAATATAAGAGACCAATTTCTATAAGCAACCAACTATGGATAAAAAAGAAGTTAAATTCGGTGCAATGAAGGAAACTAACTTTACACGAATGTTATCTATATATGTTAGCTCTTGTATGTAAACAACTTGGTATTTTGTACTAACTTGTTGCTATTCTAGGTATCTTTCGTACTTGTGTCACTATGCAGTTTAAACCTATGTAGCACACTACGTACAGTGTACGTACATTTTTGGTACATTTTACGTACTTACGTACATGTACTTAATATGTACATTCATGGTACGTACATTGATGTACGTACATACAATGTGCATTATATACATACATGGTACGTGCAATGATGTACGTACTTACCATGTGCGTAAAATTAACATACATGGTACGTACAATGATGTACGTACATACCATGTACTTAATTTGTATATACATGGTAAGTACAATGATGTACGTACATACCATGTACTTAATATGTACATACATGGTAAGTACAATGATGTACGTACATACCTTGTGAAATATATACATACATGGTAAGTACAATGATGTACGTACATACCATGTACTTAATATATACATACATGGTAAGTACAATGATGTACGTACATACCTTGCGAAATATATACATACATGGTACGTACAATGATGTACGTACTTACCATGTGCGTAAAATTAACATACATGGTACATGTACGTACATACCATGTACTTAATTTGTACATACATGGTAAGTACAATGATGTACGTACATACCTTGTGAAATATATACATACATGGTACGTACAATGTACAATGTACCTACCATGTGCGTAATATGAACATACGTGGACGTACAATGCTGAACGTACATACCACGTACAAAACATGTACATACATAATATTTACAATTATGTACATACCTGGTACGTACAATGATGTACGAACATTTGACACATATAACGGGTGTGTCAGTGTTACTACGTACATACTAAGTACATACTGTTTACATACGTGGTATGCACTATAATGTATGTGCGTACGTCACGTCATCCTAATGTGAATACGCACTTGCATTGAAGGAAAATGCACCACCAGTTTTCTAAAAACCACACCTGCATTTACATGTTCTAACTGATACGGCAATAGAATTGTTTTTATAATTGGATATGCAATCAAAAGTCATTAACGCCTTTAACACGACCAGTATTTTTATAGTGACCTTTTTGATTTATAAAACAAACTACCAATAATTGTTCAATACAGAATTCAACCAATGGCGTTTCACATCATTAGTGACGTATTGCTGGACGGGTCTCTGGTCACGGCCTATTATTTAGATGTTATTGGTTTGCTAGGTACAGCCAGCCAGAGAACATAACCTCTCGTTGGTTTATGTTTTGGCGGCGCCTGTCTTTTTTACATTCTAAAATTCAAAAGTTTATATGGTAAGTATATACCTAATATATTACTTTATTTACATATACAACAATACTTTTATCGCCTATAGTTTAACACGTCTAAATGCGTATAAATACGCACAATAATATTTAAAACGTTACAATTGCCGTCAGCAAAACCAATTGTGTTCTTAGTGAATATTAACGGTTGGGCAGAATTGTTTAATGTTTTCACAAAATACGGTAATATTTTTAAAATGCCAAAGTGTAATAAGTTATCTCGTACCTATTACCGAAAAGCTCAACAATTATCAACGCTTATGATTGACTCTATAAACTCCAGTGAAATAAGTGTAACAGCTTTTAATATTAGTGTGAACGCTACTAATAATAATGCTACACGTTGTGCAATTAGTAAAGCTCCGACAGATTATACCAATAATTTACCAAACACTCGACCCGATTCAAGTTGTAGCTTAATCTCCAGTGGCAGTAATGTAAGTGATCATTTAGATGAAGGAGGTGAGGCAAAAAAGTTCTTACAACAACCTTATGTACCAAATTCTACAACAAACGACTTTTCGTTCTCACTTGCAAAATGGGTTGCAACTTTTCGTATTGAACAAGTTGCTTTAAATAGCTTATTACAGTTGCTTCAGAGGTTTGACAAAAATTTACCTATAGATTCTAGAACTTTATTAAATACCCCTAGAACCATTACTATAAAAGACATGACCCCTGGAAAGTATTACTATTTTGGTTTAAATGTAGCTGTTAATAAATTGCTGGACAAATTTGAATTTAATGAACTTGACTGCATTAAAATTGGTCTCAACATAGATGGTCTTCCTTTAAGTAAAAGTTACGGCAGTCAATTTTACAGCATTACATGTAATTTATTAGATAATCCATCTGTTGTGGAAATAATTGGATTATATCATGGTTATGAAAAACCCTCAGATGCGAATGCTTTACTTCAAGACTTTGTGAATGATTGTATCTGTTACACAAATGAAGGTTTTGAACACGATAATCGTAGGATACCATTTCAACTTAAAGCTCTTATTTGTGATGTGCCAGCCAAATCATTTGTGACTTTTACTAAAGGACATAACGGATACAATTCTTGTTCAAAGTGCCGAATCGAAGGAGAATTTATTAATAACCGCATGTGTTTCTATTCTTCTGACACTGTGTTACGTCGAAATAATATAGGGTTTCGAACAAAAAAAAAGATAAGGACCATCATACAGGTACTTCGATTCTAGAAAATATACCAAATTTTGACATGATACAGGATATTCCATTGGACTACATGCATTTGGTATGCTTAGGCGTTATGCGAAAAATGTTATTTTTGTGGGCATATGGTAAACCTAATTCAAAATTGTCATGTAATGAAATATTAAGAATATCAAAAAAATTTAGAATCGTTGCGAGTTAGTACACCTTGTGAGTTTGTTCGAAAACCAAGATCATTAAATGATCTAAGACGTTTCAAAGCTACAGAGTTTCGCCAGTTCCTACTTTACACAGGTCCAATTGTATTAAAATCTATTATATCAAGAGATCGCTATGTGAACTTTTTAAGTTTGCATATTGCTATAACTATTTTAGTAGCGGAGGATTATTTGGTCTCTCAAGGAAGCTATGCTAATGATTTGTTGATGTATTTTGTAGATACATTTATTATTTTGTATGGTAAAGACCAAGTATCACATAACGTTCACAACTTATTGCATTTGTATAAAGACTGCCAAAATTTTGGTGTTTTACAGAAGTTTTCTGGGTTTCCGTTTGAGAATTATTTACAATTTTTAAAATCACTAATTCGCACTGGCAGTTATCCTTTGCAACAGATTATTAAGCGTATTTTAGAAAAGGATAGCTGTAACATTAAATCAAACAATAAAAGCAACATAGGAATCTGCCCTCAACCTTTTAAGAAGCATAATAAAGGCCCATTGTTACAATTTCATAACCTTATCGATCAATATCAAGAAGTTTGTTTTCAAAATTTTGTTTTGAAGATAAATGAAGGAAATAACTGTTGTGGGTTAAAGGACAACAATGATTTAATGCTCGATTTACAAATCTGGAATGTGGATGAAATTAAATTTAAATTTTTTAAAATGGTGTATGGTGACAAATTTGTTGTTATGCCTTTAAGACATTGCGAATATTCTTGAAATTCCTTTAGTAATGTGCGAGTAGTCAAAAGTTCAATACAAACTCGGAAATAGCTGTTTTTGTAATGTTTTAAAGTAAATCTCATATCGTTTAATAGTATTAACAAATGTTATTAGCTGTTATTAGAATTGTTATCGTATAAGTGTAAAACTAGCCTCGCCTATAGTGTCATTAAAAATTCTGTATGCATATTTGAACTGTCATACAATAAACTTTAAAAAACTAGATTGTATTCCAATTGTTAATTATAATTCGCATCAAAAGAGAACTTAATTCTGGATGAAGTATCAGAAGCTACTTGGTCTGTTGTTAAGTTTCCAGAAGAAGATTCTGTGTCCGCAGTACCAACATCATGGATGCTAAATGGGAACTAATGCTACTGGCCTCCTTATAACAATAAACAACAAATTCGTGCTGCTATAGAAAAACACGAATCACCTAATACTGAAAGTTGGCAACTTTTTCCATGTATTAGATTCCGAAATAATGTCTTTGGTATGCTTAGGTTAGGTAATAACAGTTGCTTCATTGTTATAAATTCTAGAAACTTTTAAAGAAGCTACTAAAAAATCCAATTTAGCCACAATAACATCAGACTTGGATTCTAATGGAAAACATGATCTAAAATATACAATGTCATCAAAAAAAAAGGAAGATATTCAAGAAAACATACAGCTTTTCATCAATTGAGGAAGAGGAGGATAGTAGCTTACCTCAACCACCTCAATACAGACTTAAACCTAAAAGTAAGTGGATGCTTTTGAGATGCCCTTTTGTCATTGTGTCTGTTATAGAATCAAATGGGACAAATGTGTCAGTCGCAACTGTAACTGGCATCAATGATAACCTACTTAAGCATAAATCATTGCTTCACCGTCGAAGTGTATTAAATCAAGTATCGTTATCTTCTGAAAACCTTATGATTCAAGAAAATCTATCAATTAAAACTGTTGATAACAGTAATATAGCAAGTGAAGTGGATAACCAGTCCGTAAAAATTATGAGGAAGTTACTTATTTTTATACTTTCACTATTAATGTTTTAACATTTTTTAGAATATCTTGAAACTATAATTCGTAAGCAAAATATCTTACATGTAGCAATAAATCATATAAGTGATCGTATCTCCGATTTAGAAAAAGGTCTAGCTCCAGTAAATGCACCTGAATATGCTACCACTTATTCTTTATTTGCTAAAATTCAAAATTTACCCGCTGATACACTAGAGGATTTAGAATTGTTAGAAAACTATTTAGAAAATCAAATGAATCTTGCAGTAGCTTTTTAATATTTGAGTTATTACTTGAACTATTATATTGGGCATTTTTATACAAGATATACTTCTGTTGTAGGTTAAAGAAATGTCGCATTTGGGAGGTAGCACTATATATGAATTTATTGTTAGGTCAACGCAGAAACTAATAACAAATAATTTATGTGGCAAAGAATATAGTTATGAAGGCAGGCGTAAAAAGAAATCCTTTTGTAGTTTAAAACTGCATGAACTACTCATGCGTAAGTATCTATTATTAATGATTAAAGTAGGAAAATAAACTAACGTTCCATGTAGAAGCTTCGTTGCAAATATTTAAAAATTCCACAAAGAAGGAAGTAGAGCTGAACATTCAAAAGTGGATACGCAGATGTACTGAGAGAGCAAAGGCAAAATTAAGGAATTCAAATTAATTTTAATAATATAGATCACTTTTTGAACTGAATGTATTATTGTGTTGTCGAGCTGTAATAAAACATATCTTCAAATAATTTCCGCTTATGTACTTCATTAACAGTGTTAATGGTGTACTATTTATTGAATGTGTATATAAGACAGAAATGTACCTAGTATGTACAGGGGTTGTTATAGTAATGGACCCCCTTTATCTAAGTTGTTTTTATTCTAGATACAAAAAAATGTGTTAAACAAAAGTGTGAACTCTAGCGTTTAGAATTCCATACAGAAGTCACACAGGGTATTGCAGAAATTTGTGGTAACAGTGATATATTTTTGTTCTATGTACTTTTTATGTTCAGAGAAGTACTAAACTAGCATACTATATACCTACACCAATGTACATAATATGTACACACATTGGTGTACGTATATAGTATGTACACTGATTAATGAACTTTTTACATACGAAATAATGTACTATGTACATACACCAATGTACGTACATTGTTTAATGTACATAGTACGTACAATGTTGTACATACTTTTTATGTACAAATATAGTGTCAAAGTAACATACGTTGCTGTATGTACATACAGCAACGTATGTAATATGTATGTACACCAATGTATGTAATATGTACATACACTAATGTATGTAATATGTACATACGGCATTGTACATACAGAGTATGTACAATGGTGTACGTACATACTATGTACAATGTTGTACGTACTTTTTATATACAAAGCAGTGCCAAAGTAACGTACTATGTATGTTCACTGTACATACATTGTACATAATTGTATGTACATGGAACATACTCATGTCCAGAAAATTTCGTACACCGTACGTACATAGTATGTACTTGTGTTACATGGAGATCCAGTACCATTTTATGCACTTCCGCAAATAAATGCACGAAAATACATAAGCTTACAAATTAGACGAGAAATAGAAATCGGAATTCAAAATGACCAAGATGATTATAAAAATATCACCGACTCTATGAAGCATCCATTCACAGAAATTAATACCCAAAATAGTTACACTAAAATTTCAAATGCGGTTATATCTCAACAAGTAGCACCGCAAGTACATCTTAAAATATTTTTAGTGCAAATGAATTAATTATAAATAATCAGATCTAGAATACTTTCTTATTTTCTACTTTATCGAAGAGTAAACATTTTAAGTATTTTACTGGGTTAACAGTATCTCATTTTAAGGCTTTATATGATTTTTAGAGCCCACCGTGATGCCTTTGTTAAAGTACACTATGAAATCAAGAACCATAATTAAAAGAAAACTTTAGAGCAGATTTACAGATAAAGATAAGCTGTGTTTAACTTTAACGAGATTAAGGAATTATCAATCTTTTATACTTCTTCCATAAGCCATATTTCTGTGATTTTTTATACATGGATACAGTTTCTGTACCTACAGTGTTGTGGTTTAAGAAGTAGTTTTTTTAGAGGTTCACGAAATACGGAAAGGATTGAAATCCTAGCATGTTTTCCAGGTTTTGAGGACAAAGTGACACTGTTGTAGATGCTACTAAAATTCATATACAGATGGTGAAGAATTTTCAACAACAAGGAAACACGCATTCTATTAAATTTTTGATAAGCATTTCAACAAAAGGCGCTATTATGAACAATAGTGAAGGATTTGAAGGGTCAATTTCAGATACTGAACTATTTAATTCATGCGATATCAAAAATTTTCTAGAAGAGGGAGTTGTTACTAGGGTAGATCGTGGATTAACCTTCCAAGATGTTTGCGATACCAGAAAGTACAAATTACTGATACCGCCATTCCTTGCAGGCAGAAGTAAAATAACCGGAGAGCAAGAAATTTTAACTAAAATGATCACTAAAGTCCGAAAACGTGTAGAACGAACTGTTTAAAAAATTAAAGTCTGTCAGATATTAGCAAAACCAATTCCTATAACAATGTTACCTCTGATAACAAATATTTTTAATGTAATATGTTTTTTAGTTAATTTTGAAAAGTGTTAGTTTCTTAAAATGCCTATAAGCCTTTAATATTAAGAACGGCAATAAATAAAGCAATTATAATTATTTCTTTTTCACTATGACCGACGCAGTTTATTATAGGTAAACTATTGTAAGTATTTATGCTAATCTTTTAACTCAAGATCGTGATGTTTTAAATATTTTTGAATTTTGATTCTATAGTATTAAATTTATCTGTTAGTCCGTGATGTTAATTTGATGTATCGAACCGGTATAGGAGTAAAATATGTTTTTAAACTAACTTAAGGGCGCGATAGCATCCCTCTATTTTCATAACACGAACTAATTTTAAAATAGCCGCCTTTGTGGTATAGCTTTCGCATGATAAAGGGAACTACTTTATTTTAACTTTAGTAGTTTAGTGGTTTGTTTCTAAGTTAGGCAAATAACGGTTGCTAGGATACGTCAGGATGCTGGTTTATTTTCTCCATTCCTGTAACTATTGGTCGTAAATGACCTTCAGCGAATTCGAGGTTGTTGAACAGCAAGCAAAGCCTTAGATACATAGTGCATTCTAATAATAGCCAAGGTCGTTTGCCGAAATAAATTTGTATTGTATTGTATTATTTTATTTATGTGCATATAGTATTTGCTAATTTTTATTTTTGAATGTGTAGTTTATTGTTCATAGAGTGACATTTCGTTATTATTTTAAACAAACATTTAATACTTTATTTAATGTGGGTGTATTTGCGCTTAGGGGTAAGTATAATTTAAAATTCTTATACTTTGTGGATAGACAGATAAGTAATGGACAAAATTAATTATATATTTCATTCGATTTTGAAAATGCGTGTTCAAATATTGACATTAATTTTTGTAGATTTGGTTTAGTCGAGCAACTACTGTCTTCTTGAATAAATAAATTATTTGTTTTGCATACATTATTTTATCAAAAATATTCATTATTTAATTTATGACACCGAATGGTGAAAATGACAGAAACTCAGTACACTAACTTTTTTTGTCCTATATAAATTAGTTTAAAAACGACATAAACCCTATTTATAATTTAAGCAGTCCCCTAAAAATGTCCTATCATGTTGTGATTATTTAGGGTACCAAAACTTTAAAAAATCCTTTTAAAATTTATTAAGATTTAGCCTAATAGATTTTGCAAAATCTTACTTTTAAGAAAAAACAATGTTTTGAAATTTCTGGCGAAAATATAACTATTACTAATTACATGAAAAGTAGTTAGATTTCAAATTTTTCTCACAATTATACACCAATTTAGGAGAATTACAGTCGCTTACTTTTATTTTCAAAACTTAAATAAGAAAACACCTATTTCTAAAAAATTTGAAATAATGTCTTAGGACAAAATGTTCAACTGATTCCAAAAATGTACAAAACTATAAGGTGTGTAGTTTATACAGTACTTTTCACTTCTAGTCAGACCGTAAATAATTTGAAATTTACAATTATTTCAAAAAATTTGTACTCCTGCTTTGTCTTGTACAAGCCTTTCAAATTTCAAATATTTATCTGAAATACGAAAAAAGTTACAGTATACTTACTTCCTGTCGTCGCCTGGTGTAAAGTTTATTTACGTATTTACATTTTTCAGATGGGTAAATATAAGGTGTATAACCAAAATCCAAAAGGTACCAGAAGAAACAATTTTTAAAATAATACAGCCTTAAATTCGTGTAAATTGCTTTTTTTTATAATTTCTACAATAAATAATCGATATATTAAACTTTGTCACACTAATGTGTTGTCCTGTATATATGCTAAATTTAGGGTTCCTAAAAAATCTAATATTTTGTTTTGTTTTTTAGAATAGAGGCTCGTGAATTATATTTCGAGATAAATCACTCTTATAAAGAACCAACTGTTAGTGGAAACCACATTGTGAATGCAATATGTATCAAGTTGGTTCATAGATCTGCAATACCGACATTCCCAAATTTGTACTGGTGAAAAACTATATCTGAAAGAGGAATGTAACAGAGGATTAGGTCTAGTAAGCTGCCTTATGTTTGCATGTACAATGTGTGATAAGATATACAAGCATTACACTGAAGATATTTCGCAAAAATCAAAAATTAATTATGGATTTGTTTGGGGTACTCTGGCAACTGGCAGTACACTTGGCCATTCCTAGGAACTATTTTCAGTGATGGATATACCTCCCATGACACTCTACCAATTTAAAAATATTGAAGCTGAATTAGGCGCTGTAAGAAAATCTAATTGTTTAATATCTTACTTGACAGTTTGTTTAGGTATGGAAGGACAATCTTATGAAAGATTTGAAAGAAAATGGAAAAGTAGAGTTAGAGTTGAAACAGAACCTTGATGTCGATGCAAATGGAAATCCTGTCAAATCCTGTTAGCGATAGATAGATGGATGTTAAACGGACATATGACTTTAATTATCAATTGCGGTTGGCGACTTTTGTTGATGAGAAAGTCGCTGGGTTACTTATTAGTGCTAAATACAGAGAAACTTCATTCACAAAGTAGGTTCGATACAATTTTCTATCTGAACATAATTTTTTCATGATATATTTCTAGATTGGGAAAATTGGTACTTGTGGAGTAGTGATCAGGTGGGGTGTCTATTGTACTTCGAAATTGGATCACGCCTTTAAAAAAGAAGGTATATTGGCCCTTTTACAAGAAGCAAACCAAAAATGATCAAACGTTGAAAGACGGTAAGGAATATAATGAATCCACTTGGATACTACATCCTGTAAAACGATGTATATACGAGACAGATGCTGAATATTAATACAACTTGTAAAACATCATCAACAACGATACCATACAGTTTGTGCAAATGTAAAAGCCACACTGTCTTTATTTACTGAAAATTTTTTTAATTTACATTCGTACAGCATTGTAACCTTTAGTAATTTAAATTCCTGTAACATAGTTGGTAATAAGTAACAGGTATATAGTAGTTATAGTTTACTAAGCATGCAGCACATTATACTTAAGTTACTGATTGTTAGAATACGATAATTTGTTACATTGGAGATAGCCTCTTTTGCATTTTTTTCTTTTTTGCTCCATTTTTATTTATCTACGAGTGCTTTAATTTTTTGTATTTGTTTTGTTTAAATTAAATTAAAGTAAATTAAATAGTTCTATTAGACTAGTATAGTTGTTTATAAATGAAAATTGCTCGTTTAAATGTGCATTCTTTGTTGCCTAGTTTCAATGATTTCATCAATTTAATAGATGAAAACCGTTTTGATTTGGTTGGTGTCTCTGAAACATGGCTTACTTCATACGCCCCCAATACCTCTGTCAATATAAATGGGTATAATTTTTTTCATAATGATAGTGGGTCCAGGGAGTGGGGTTGGTGTGTACGTAAGGAAGGAACTTAAATGTCAGGTTATTTTGTTTGCTTTGCAATTGACTCGTATACTTGAACATATTTTGGATAATGTTTAAATTGAATCGCAAAACTTTTACTGTAGGCACAGTATACAGATCCCCAAACTCTAATCCGCTTAGTTGTGTTGACGAATTAGATAATATGGTATCTTATTTAGCACCAATGATGGATAATATAATATGTTTAGGTGATGTCAATGTGAATCTTTCCAATTTAAGTAATATTATCACACACTGCAATGATTCTTATGGATCCATCCAAGTAATAAACGAACCTATGCGCATAGTAAATAACAGCAGTACTCTTTATTGATTCCATATATTTATCAAGTGATGAATTATTTGTTCGTGCAGCTACTATTAATGCTGATATTGTTTCGGATCACAGAGAAAATTAGAGATTGTGTTAAGGATAAGATAAAAGTCATAATTAACAATACCTCTATTTCATTAGTTAGTTCTTCAAGAAATTTCTGTTTAATACTTGACGATGATCTACGCTTTAAGTCACATGTTGCAAGGTTAATAAAAAGGTCGTATATAGCACTTAAACAACTATATGCTTGTCGGTCTATAATAACCTTACAATTGCAAAAGCTGTTGTCGGAAGCTAGTTTCGTCATTATTTAACTATTGTGATTTTATATATGGTTCAAACCTTGATAGCACTTCTATGACACAAATACAAAAGATTCAAAATACTTGTTGTCGTTTAGTTTTTGGACTAAAAAAATTTGATCATGTATCGCATAAGATAAAAGAGTTGCACTGGCTAAATATGGATAACTGTAGGAAACATCATTTGTTATGTTTTGTTCATAAAATAATTATAAATGACTTCAAAGGATATTGCTAATAATTAATGACACGCTCCAAAGTGCATTGCATCAATATTAGATACATTAAAACTTTAACAATTCGCAAGCAACTGACTGCTATGTTTCAGAGAAGATTCATCTATAATGCTGTTTCTACTTATAATGCAATTCCAGATGGATATAAAAATCTTTTTTACTTTTACTGCATTCAAGGTTCAAATCAGGGCGCATATTTTGGATAAGTAGTAATATAGCCTAATTGTATATTTTTCAATTATTGTGTAATTATTCATTTGCTTCACTAATTTTCCTTGTAGAGATATGTAGTGATTTATGCGGGTTAAGTGTAAGAGTAGTCTATTACTAAACTTTGCCTGTATGGACTTACAAATATGCCTTATATACTAATATTTAATGTAATATTAACAACAATAAAGTCAATTTCAATTCGAAAGCTGTTCGTATATTTATTACTAAACATTTATCTATTGACCGTAAAATGTAGGGGTTTAAAAAATATTATTTACAAATGCCTGTTATTCCCTTCTTTTCACCAATAGTTTTATATCATTTACATTGCTACGTATTGTGTAAAACAGTGTTCTTTTTAAGTTTTTGGTTGGTCATGACTTACTGTTCAAAAATACCTATATACACAATTGTAAATGTTACAATTGAACCTATTTTTATTTTCGTAGTTATTCATTAAAAATAAAACATTTGTAATAATTTTGTTTTAATAAAGCACACTTTACAGGTAACAACTCAAAGTTTTTTTGAATTGGAAATACCTTTTTCGATATTAGCATTTGATGAAAAATATTAAACCGAAGACCCCAAATATTCTATTAGTTTGAAATATTTATTGAAATAAACGTTTAGTCGTTTTTGACAGAGTCAATTTAATGTAACAAAATAGCTATTTTTTGACAGAATAAACCAAAAATGAATTCTTTTATGGTTTATTTCTAATGCCTAAAGTTAGGTCTAGTTTCGTAAATTGTTTAATCCTAAATAAACTTTTATTTTTAATTTAGCCTAAAATATATTTCATAATTAGTAGGAGTTTCGAAGTTTATTGTTTATTCTAATCATTTTTTGCCTGCAGCACAATTTGAGAAAATGTCATTATCACATCTATTTGACGTTACATGTGAACTAATAAGTTGCCCATATATTTAAAGCTGATTTTGACACTTTTCAAATTGAAAATATAATTACCATTGCAGACCCCTGGTGAAGATACACAAGACAATGAACGTCCCCAAAGTGAAGTGTAAAATGATGTAGGAGAAATTATCGTCTTTTGAGAACGTCCTCCCCCAGATCGTTCAAATTTGTAAATCATTTTGCTGAGTACCTAACTCGCAACCTAATTTGTAACAAAATGTATCCTATTTCCTTGCGATGGTTCCACTAAAATATTTTAATAAACATTACTCTTGCTAACATGATGCAATATTTTGCTTATATTGAATATTGTAGAATATCTAGTTACGTTTTGGGATACGGCACACTACTCTTTTTTTAAAAACTATTATAACATAGTATAAGCTTCACAAAGTTACACTGCTGTAATAATTTACTTATCGCTTGTAAACATAAACATGGAAGTTTACAAACAACCATGGATGTTGAGGTTATATCATTTTTGGCTTCATAAATATTCGCAATTAATCCAATCATTATTATATTACACTTATCAATTCACCATATATTATTAGTTTACTTCATTTCAATGCGACAAAAACAAAGTCTAAAATAATTCAATTTGAAATATTCTGGTTTTAAACCTTATTCTACACATCATTAACAGTGCCATCTTCGGAAAAAGTCGTGAACAATTTCTATTAAAATGACGTACAATTAATGTAATAATTCAATAAAACCCATTCAGTACACTACGACTATTCATGATCAATATTGTTGAAATTTTTTTTAACAGAACGATTATATATGTATTCTGCTATCCAACGAATGCTTTCTTTATATACAAATTGATTCTGTTAGATGTAGTAACTAAAATAAAGTAAGTGAATTTTAACATTACTTTTAACAGGTATTTCTTGCTTATTACTCCACTTTAGAAAAAAAGGCAAACCTTCGTTAGAAAATACAAAGTTTTGTGAGTCTAATGGTGAAGTTACATTTTGTATATTTTCCATCCAATAAAAGTTATTTACCAAACAGAATAACCTGTTTTTGATGGATTTTAGGCAGCCAACCATACATCCGATCGCGCCCTTAAGGATATCCTACTATAAGGGATTAGTTTTATAAAAGAGCTCTTGTTGAAAGAGCATGTTTCCATTGCATGATTCTGCAGAACTATACACTGGGTCACTAAAATAATATATCGAGTATATTAAATATAGTACTTATGTGTATTAACAACAAATATTTTTTATCCTTATATAATTTAAACGAATAAGGTAATATACAATTAAAATAACAATAATACAAATATTGTGGTGTTTTAACATTGGTTACCTAATTCTACAGTTCACTGTAAAGGTAGATTATAAGTCTGTGGATGCCAGTACGAATGTCAAATACAAGATGCAGGAACGTTATGAAGCTTGTTAGCTGTCAACTCCTCTCTTTGTCCCTCTAACGTCAGTTGACAATTTTTAGAAGTTGAACACGCTTTAATCAATTATATAAAGGCAGTTAGTTAATAAAAGTCTTCCAGTGAAGCTGTATTTAATTATATTAGTCAACACGTTTTATAATCATAAAAAATATACAAGTACTTAGGTTATATACAGATAAACTAGAAAAAGGCTGTTAAACTTCAAAAATTACTCCAGTTCCTACAACAGAAGACCGTGAGAAATTTTCATCGGAAATAACTCTGGTAAGTACATAGTGTAATACAACCTCTTTAACTTTATAAGAATATTATCAATAACTTTTTGTGGTATGTCTATTTTCGATCAAACTATAAAGTCGCATATTTGCACATTAGGAATAAGCATTTTGTGTCAACTCGATATAAATATGGATGGTTTTCTTCCATCATTATTTTATCATTTTCTTTGCTTAAGTAAAAGACACACGCGTTTTTCTGTAACATGCTGAAAACCATGGGAATCCGAGCTTTCTAAAATTTTAGGACACTATCTCTATAACCTTTTTAATTTTTCCTTGTTCCATAACAATGCCATCAAAACTGCAAGCCAAATGTGGGTAATCTTTATTTATACCGTCCAGTTTCTATAATAACTTCGTTAGGTTCTAGGTAATTTAATATATACTTCTGTCTTGCTATATGCTTGTGCTTATGTCCATATTATAACGCGGGTATACTTTAGTAGGAAGGTGCGAGTTGCCATAAATTTTTCTTTAAATAATTGGATTTTGCTGATATAATAGATAGTGAATTGGCAGTTTTTGCAGTAGAAGCTGTGAAGAAATAAGTCTTCCATTTTTCCATTTTTCAGAGCCTTGTGATTCTGCTCCTTTTATTTCAAACACATGTGGGTCGTAACTACTGATATATTATGCCATGTTTGTCTTCAAAATTTCTACCTTTTGCTTAATAATTATTTTGTCTATGTGACTAACTTGAAAATCATCATAGTGCAATTTTAATGTTTCAAACATTGTAAGTTATTGCCCTCTTTGGATACTACATACAAAATCATTAGCGTTTATATCCCTTGTATAATTATTAGGCCTAGGATCGAAAGTAGCTCTTTTAATTGTTTTGAATCTTTCTACTGGATAATATTTAGTTGCAACAGCTCCTGGATGCTTTAGTTTTGCCCCTAAACCCCATTCACGCAATCTACTAGTAGACGGTAAACCATCATAACCATTTTCATCTACAAACTTGGCTAAAAATAACAATAGCACTAACATGACTGCATTTTCCTAATGCAGACTGATGACTTTCACCAGACATATCATGTAGCACAACTTGTACAAGATAGGCAACGTTTTTTCTAAATGACAAAAAACACTTTGATTTTAAATAATAATACTTACTGCCTTTAGCATCTTGTATATTATATATGTGGTAACTACTAACAAATTGCGAGCCTTTTATAAACGGCTTCTCTGCAGTAGTGCCGTCGTAGTTAACCGTTTCATAATCATCATTTTCAAATTTCAATCCTGCGATGTATGTATATATGTGACCTTTACTGAAATATTTTGGAATACTTTGTGACTGAAATTTATGTCATGTCAAAAACTCTGAAGAAGTTTTGGTACTAGTGGATTCACAAATTGATGACAAATTTCTCTTTTGAATCATACCATTTTTCATTTTCCACACCGATAAAAATATCATCTTTACGGCCAGCATTTATGCAATTGAGAACTCTAAAATTATGATACACAGTATTTATTAAACAAGTTGTCATAGCTACAAAGATTTAAATACCTCTGAACCAAATCCGATTTGTTCCCAATTCTTTTTAAACCACGACATTGTAACCATCTTTGTAGCATTAAAATAGTGCAATCTTCAATGCCTAGATTTTGAGGTAACACTGGCCCCTGGGACATTTCCAGGTTCTAATATAATACCACCACTTAGGTCTGTAGCCATTTTACACAACAGGAATAGAGTCCAAAACAGTCACAATGTGTATACAATGAAAAACGTAACGGAAAGGAATTAGTGGCTTAATAAACACTAACAAACGATATTAACTAACAACAAAATGTATCAACAAAAAAACAACAATAAAATAGCACAATAGAATAACAAAGTTTAAGCTGACCAAAATATAACCGTTAGAAAACGCTGTCAACAAGGAGCAGTAACCACTTGCACCAACAATTCGTGTAAAATATTCAATACTTTTAGAAATATTTATGCTGTTGTACTGGTATTCCTGGTAAAACAGGATAAAACTAGGGTAGAACTTTTGTCTCGCTTTTTTCAAGGTTAAATATTAAACGAAGTCTGCTATTAAAGTAGGAATAGCAAGCATTTTTATTGTTAAATTTGTGACAATCATTTTATTTTATGACAACGCTGCTAAAGCTTCATTAAAAATACCAATAGGTTACAGAGATAGTAAACTAAAGCATTTGGAGTAATTGAATTTATTAAATACACTAAGTCATCCTGTTTTATGCCAAGCAAAAAGCACTTTATCGCAAGCTAAAAGTTGCTATTAATTACTAAATTAATAATAAGCTCAAAAGTAAAATAAATTTAAGGAATTTGTAACTTAATTGTTAATTACTTGGGCTTTCCATTACTTGCAACGAAGTTATGGTTTCACCAATTAAAAAATTTTTTTTCATGGACATCTCTTTCTTAACAGTCTCTGGCTTTTCCTTGCCTTCTGCTTTGCTTATTATTCCGTTTATCAAATGCCTTCAAACGGCCCATTAATTCTCTATTATTACAACATAAAATCGAAAGCTGATCATTGGGCTTCAAAACTTCGTCCAAGTTGACGCCATTTGTATCTGATTGAGGTGTTGTTAACGCCGTACAATTTTTCTATACAAAACGTGGAATGCTGCCTTTCAAACCGGAAACTGTTACGTACTTGCACAAGGATCTAATTGATCGATACACGTGATCTCTACATGCATGCGGCGATCGCTTGCTACTTATCAAAATGGCAGGAGATGGCATTAATATTCAATTTAAACTCCTTGTGTGATAGGTAAAAAGTCGAATCGAACTGTCTTTAAATTGTGAACTGTTGTCAACTACCCAATCATTATTGTTTTCAAATGTTAGAGCACAGCTGAAGCTATGTTAGAAGGCAAGATCATCGATATGCAAAAGGCATATTTTTACATTACATTCTATTTATTATCCACTGACAATACATTTTCATAACAAATTAAGAATAATTTATATAGTTTTAATAACGTGCTGCGTATCGATTTATTTATTTATGTGCACGCCATGGAAATTAATTCTATGATACAGGGTCCATCACGATGATATGTATATGGGAAACTACTACAACCAGTTTTCTAAAAATTTTGAACGGATTGCTCCGATTTTTATTGAATTTTTGGAATCTATGCTTAAGTGTACTGTAACTTCACACAAGGCATCATATGCCTAAAATACGCCATTTTTGAGTTATTTCAGTTTTTCATTGTTTTTAGCAGATTGAAGCCTCCACATAAAAATTTACTTTTTCAGCATCCAAGCATCAGGTTAAATATTTTCAAGATTTTTTACAATGAGACATGTAGCTTTCCAAATTTTTAAAGCTCTTTGAAAAAATTGTAAAGGGTGCTTGAAAATTGGTGCCAAATTTCACTATCGCAAAGTAACTTTTTCCGCTTTACTCTTCACTTTTAGATTCTACACAGAAAGGTAAGAGGATGTTGTGATAACACTCCTAAATCCAAAATGAATGATTTCTCTAGAAACGTAAAAATACCGAAATTTACATAGTTATTAAAGGATTAATTATCAGTTGTCTTTGGTTTAAGGAAAAACAAAAGCTCAAGATACAATTGAGGTTTGATACACCACAAAACAAACGAGTTTGCTATTCTCGGCGCTACATGCCATGGGTGCACATTGTATGATTTTCGTAATTAGCATCAAATAACAGCATTATGAAGAAAATTAAGGATAGCGTAGCAATATAACAAGAAAAAAGAGAAAAACAAAAAATTTAAAATGTTTTGAACTGGTTGCTTCCAACTTCCAAACATTTATAGTCTTCTTGAAAACCCACCGTGAGTGACCTTCTGAATTTCTTGCGGATAAAGTGATCGAATTGTATTATGGATTCTATCCTCGCATTCTTGTCTTTTTATGATTGGTGAAGCATACACGCTATCTTAAATACGACCCCAAAGAAAGAAATCCACAGGAGTGATATCGGTTAAGCGGGAAGTCATTTATGGACCCCATTGTTTGCTATCCAACGATCTTCAAAGATATTTTGAAGAAAGTTATTTACAAGCAAACTATTATATGAGGTGGAGCTCTGCTGTGTTGATCCCATAGGTGATTCCAATTCAGATTTATCGAATGTAAATAATTTTGTAAAATTTCGAGATACCTTTCTCCTGAAATAAACAACCAAAATTTTAAACAATATTTGCTTTCCATTTTACCATTCAAATTTTCATTATAAAAAGCCATTCATTTTAGATCTAGAATGTAATCACAGAATCCTGTTGCTTTCCTGTGTAGAATCCAAGAGTGGAGAGAAACGTGGAAGTTGCCATTTGAAAAAAGTAAGTTTCCGAACTTTTGCGATGGTGAAATTTGGCACCAATTTCCAAGCATCCTACATAATTTTTTCAAAGAGTTTTAAAGAAAGCATTTATATTTTTTTGTATAGTTCTAAATGCAAAAGGTATAAGTAATATGCAATAATTATGGTCTGTTTTAGATCGTGTATCATAATTAGGTTTTTTATAAAATAGGTTATTAGTTTTTGATTTTTTTTGTGTATATAGTTTTCAATAAAATTAAGAACTCGTAGAACATTTCCAGGTTAATAAATTTTGAGCATACTATTTTAATTTTAGTGTTCGATGATTCTAAATGGTTTGTTGTGTTATATTTTATAACTGCCTGCGTCCTTTTTATAAAATGTAACTCACTCCTCTTTGATATTATACCAATTTTCTAGGAAATACTTTGTCACCAATGGACACTTTAAATTTTGCAATGAAATAAACCATTTTTTATAGTCATCCTCAGTCTTTGAATAGGCCATATTTTGAGGTATATCTAAAATGCACTTTCTTTGGGAGGAGTTCACTGTCATTCCGTAAACTGTAATCGCAGTTTGAAATGCCTTTAAAGTATAAAATAAACATAGTTTTAGTTTGGCATCAGGAAATTCTAACTTTCAGAGAAATCTTTATCAGTTAGCACACTTGCTGTGTATATCCTTGTACTGCATTATGATTTTTAAAATAACTTTACATCATAGTAATGTTTACAGTTATTTCCTGTTCTAACTACAATGTGGTTACAACATCTACCTCATTGTTGCCATTTACACTTACGAAAATATATAGAGGCATTCTTAAATTATTGAGTTTGTATGTGCTGTCTAATAATAATACTTCAGGATATGTTCTGAAAATATTTCTCATCTCTTTACTTTGGAAAAAGATGCCTGATAATATGTGTACTTTGTTCACTAACAAGTTTACTACTGCTCCATCCTCTTTTCTCAGAATTTCTACTACCTTTTCTAAGTTTGTTAAATTTCCTCGATTCATCTTTATATTGGATAGGTCTCACAATACCATTTTCTTCCCAGTTTTTAGGTTAACAAAATCTTTCAAAAGTATATTATTACATCTAAGCTGTTTCAATTTTTTAACTTCATCTGTTATTTCACCGTCCAATTTTCATTGCTGTGGTAGAAGATTGAAATTGTCTTTAATAATAGCGTGGCTGTGTGTCTATCTAGAAGTTTTAATTCTAAGTACTACCCATTAGTTGTCAATCCAAAGCACATTTTCATTGTACAATCTTGTTTGAATGTACTGAAAAAAATACACTGTTTAAAATGTCTACATTGATTTAAGTGGAGAATTATATTAAAGATGTTGTTCACTATGTTGATGCTAATTGAGGCAAGCCTTGACATTGTTTATAACACACTACTGTACTATTTGACTGCTAAAGAGTTTAATCGTTATAGGACAGTACAGTCAAATGCAAGATTGAACAAGATGCATCTTTTCATACTGACATAAACCAATTATAAGAAGCATATGCAAAAAACAAATACTAGCCTTGTGCGTCTCTGTCCAGATCTTCTATTTTAAATTTAAAATCCCCCTGGTACAATTATAAACAATTCTATTATACATTAAATCTTTGTTCTCTCTTGGTCTTTAGGGGACACTTGTATTTCACACTTTAGATTTTTTTGCTATTCCTTTTATAGAGATGTACAAAAATTTTTTTGTTCGTATTCTTTAACAAAACATTCCGCTTTCTTTAAACTTGAAAATTTTTGCCCAGTGATTTCAGTCATCTACCAGCTGTAGATGTATTTAATGAGTTCAATTATATCTGAAACTATTTTGCTTACCTTTCTTAAGCACAATGCCTGTGTTAAAAAGAAGTAAAGAAGAACACAACCAATTATTGTTTTAGGTTAGGTTATGTATACTTATATTGTTATGAAAATGAATACATGTGTGTAAGAATAGTGTCTGGTACTAAAGCAACTGACATGTGTAAGAATAGGGAAAAATATAAAAATACACAATGTGCATAACTTTAACCATGGCTTAACCTTTAATTACTTAACGAACAGAATTTCTTTATATTGCAATTATTTGTGTTTGAGTATTTATTTAATTAAATTTGATATGATGATTGCAACTATATTATATTTTAGATACATTAAGGTTATTTATTGATTCGTTATTTTGTACTGTTGCTAAGTGTGATGTATAATAAAGAATATTTAAGGTAAATGCACTGGTAGTTGACACTATAGTGGAAAAAAATTATTTTTTGCTCTTTTCATAAATCAGAAATTGTAGTTTTTAAAAATGTATTTTATATTGGTGTGGCTCAATGCTTTAGAAACTCGATAGCATAAAATGTATAGCCAAAATTACAAAAACCACAAGATTTATTAAATTTTCAAAAATTGTAAAATATTTGTCAGTAGTTGACACTCAAAAAATAAAAAACTTTAGTAGTTGACATGTAGAAGTATTGGTAATTGACATTAAAATAAAAAAACATTATTTTGCTAAGTATGAGATTCAAAAATGTATTTTATAAAAAAATATAAATTCTTCTAGAAATATAAACATGATGAACTTACAAAACTTAAAACATATAGCATGATCTACTAAAACTAAACTAGCCATCTACCTCAATTGAATCAGGAAAATGATATTTCACCCTCTCTCCGGAAATAATTATTTTTGGTTGTGGGAGTTTCTTTATTATCTGATCATATTTGATAACACTGATATTTGTATCATTTGTTTTGAAGAGAGTTTTCCTTTCATCACAATAGTTCATGCCGACAACTTCAGCTTCAGAATTTTCTAATGTTTTTTTGTATAATGCAAGCATATTTATGTTCTTTTTTTTTGCCAGGGAATTTGACAAGTATGTAGTCATCTTCTTTATAAACAGTGCAAGCTGCATCTTCTAAATCACTTTCAAATTCTTCTGAAGATACATCATCAAGACTGTTTCCAGATTCAATCCATAATTCATTGTCACTACCTGATGAATAGACATTTTTATTACTTAATGCTTTACGTTTCTTTCTTATCAATTTCTGATTTTTCTCTTCTTGCTTTTGTTTTTTAGGATATCATTTTCTTCCTTTTTCTTTCATCTTTCTTCAGTTTTTTCTGTTTTTCTTTCATTAGTGTAATTTTTTTATTTTCTTTGTTTTCGTAATAGATTTGCCAATCTTTTGACGTAGCAACTGCTGGTACTTTCTCAAACTTCCTTTTTTTTACGGATGATGGTTTAAGTCCTGGCCAAAAAAGCACTCGTTTAAAAGGAGAAGGTATAGTTTCTACTGAAGAAGAACATGTGGGTTTTACAACTGGTGAGAAATTGAGCTGCTGCATGCTTGTTCCAGGTTCATCAATATTTGTTATAACTTGTCCATCTTGGGAATCTTTTTTTCTTGGAGTTTTGTTTTCTTTTAAAACAGTTTCCTTAATGTCAGATTGTAGCATCGTATCGTCCAATATTTTGAGAATATTTTTCTCCAATATTGTGTTTTGTTCAATATTTAATTCATTGTTTGTGTGTGATAGTAATCCGTGGTTTTCATCTGGATTATCATCATAAGCATCCTTACAAAGTTCATTGGTACTATGTTCATTGTTAATACTGCCAGTGTCTCCAGCAGTTAAGTTATCAGATTGTTCTTCTACATTTTCCAAAGTTTTCTTTGAATTAAATTTTTTTATTTCTTTTTCCAGAGTATCGCATTTTTCGCAAATATTTTTATAAAAATTAAAAAAGGATGAGTCTTGGATGTCACCATTCCAATGTAAGTTTGTTTTGAATAACATGAGTTTGTTTGGTTCAATGTACTTTTCCAAGAAGTATACTCCATTCTTCATTTCATGAAGTTTGTGTTTCTTTTTCGAAATATCTTCTTTCTCATTGGGAAAGGTAATAGCCTCAACAGTCCATGGAACTAAGCCACATTTACGGAACCTATTTTGTAAAATTGATGTTGTAACTTTTTCATTAAGTACTTTTTTTAAAAGGGGACAAAAGTGAATTTTCCTTAAAAATAAGAGAATTGTGATTATCAATGCGCCACTGGTGTACTGCTTCTTTCCAGCCCCATTTTAGTGAACGAAAAACAGCTACATCCATGGGTTGCATCAAGTGTGTGGCATTTGGATATAGGGTCACCAAAATAATATTATTATCTACACAAAATTTACTGGTATGCATCGTGAGGTGTGATGAATGACCATCTATGAAGAGAATTACAGGTCGTGGAATTAATTTTTCTGTCAGCCATTTGTCAAAAATATTTGTAATAAACTCTTAAAATGTCTCTCCTGTCATCCACCCACTTTCTGACTTTCCAATGCCCCATTCTTCAGGCACACTAAGTGCGAGTTCTTTAGGAATTCTTTCATACTTAAATACCACCATTGGTGGTGCCAAATTACCAGCAGCATTTCCTGTTATGAGGACTGTAAGGCATTCTTTCTCGTCAGGGTTTATTTGTTGATAAACCTTTTATCGCCCTTCTTTGTCAGTACCTTATTTCCTTTTGGATTAAGAAAAAATGCTGACTCATCAGCATTGAAAACTCTACTTGGCTCTTTTAAAACTTCTTCTAAATTGTTCTCTTGTAAATATCTAAACACTTCTTGGAACCATTTCTCAGTGTGTTCTTTTTTCACTGCCGATCTTGTTGATGTGAGATTTTGTGCAACCCTAATGCTTACTTCAGGGTTTTTTTTTTTAAGAAGCTCGTAAGCCATGTTCTTCCAGGTTTATTATCTTTAAATGGATTGTTTTGGTTTAATTCTTTAATCAGCACCTGAAACGAAACAAAGTTAAATTCAAAATATTTTTTAAAGTGGATTTTATAATATGATTTTATTTTTTAGTAAAAAGTTACTCAGAATTTCTTCAAGCCGATGATGCCGCATTGGAAAACCAGCTCTAGCTACATCTGTAATCCATTTAACAAGGAGCTTTTCTTGTTCCTCATGAAGGTATGGTTGGGGACTCATTTTTCGCTGTCTTGGAGTTTTTCCCTTGGCTTTATACAGTAATGTTACCTTAGGTATGCCATATTTCTTAGCAGTTATAGAAACCGGTTGGCCTCTTAGAACTTCCTCGGTGGCTCTTTCCATATCATCTTCTGTGTATCGGAACATATATCCTTTTATAGGAGGCATGTTGAAACTAGAATTCAAGTTTTAATAGTTGACATCTCAAAAGTTTTAGTAGTTGACATGCTGTCATCCATTAGAATTAATGAACAGATTGCAGTGTTATTGAAACTGAAGTAAGAAATTAAGATTGCTCTTTATCATACACAGTAATAAGGTTTATGTTTGAAAGCATATCTCTAATAGTAGTAGTTCACACTTGTGTCAACTACTAAAAAACATAATTTATTTGGTTACTGTTTGACATCATGCCTAAAACTAATTTGGAGGTTACAATTAATTTGTTACCATAAAAAAACACTGATACAAAGTTCATACAACAAAATTATAACTCTGATGTCACAATAATTCAATACATAATCAACAACAAAAAAAATATTTGAACTTACTTTCTAATCATTTTTATTAAGAAAACACTGCATTTACTGCAACACATATGTCTCTGTTACAAAAATGGTGGGAAATTTTTGTTTGACATAAACAAAATTCTGCGCAATTTGGAAATACACATATAGATGGCAGTAGTATACTGTGGTGTTTTTAAAGTTTATAAAAATCATCTAGGAAGCTTAATTTATTGCTTTGAAGAGAGAAGTGTCAATTACTAATGCAGTTACGTTACATTAATAAACCATTATTATTAATTTTTCTGTTTACTGCCATCAATAAATTTCTCTAAAAACTTATTTTCAAAACTCAACAATATGTACGAAACAGGTCGAATTCAAATTCATTTATTTACCATATATGCTTAAATCAATTTTTATTCAACTTGTTTCATACATATTGTTGATTTTGAAAATAAGTTTTTACTAGGTAGAACTTATAGCCTTAATATTTTGAATTTTCCACTATTAGATCTTGTTTTCACCAGTAGTCCCTTGAGGCGCCGCCGGTTTTAGCCGCCATTGTTGTCCCCACTTTTTTACATTGCATTGGTGACTCTTACTGTATGTTTTCTATTATAGATTAATGAGAATAAGATAGGAACCGTGCATAAAAGACCTATGTAATAAAACGCAGCTTTTATAATTTTATGTTAACATGTGACCCTTTGAGATGACGATACAAAACATGTTTAATGAAGTGATAGGTATTTTGCGGCAAATTTATTACTTATTACAGTAACAGAAGTTACCAATATAATATGTACCGCGACTCATTTTCACATTTAAATTAAAGTTTGTTCTAATAAATATTCAATGTAGTAGAGCTTGACAAAACGCAAACACTAATTAAAAAGAACGGAAACAAAGTATAATTTTAAGCAAACCCTGATTTTAGGTTATGAATATAAATAATAAGCACGCCATCGGTAAGCAAGTCATTCTGTAATCCTAATTGCAAAAGCTGCTTTAGTTAACATTTGAGGCGATAGATACCGCCAAAAAAATACGGTTGCTTTGTTTCCTATCTCTTTTTATTAATCTATGTTGTTACACACTTTTTCTCTGTAGATTTATTTAGTGTATTTACTCTACCTTATAGGTGGCAGAGCCTCGATAGATTATGAGGGGTTCCTGTTTAAAGTCTAAGCCCAGGGTAAAGAGGATGGTAAATGGCTTTGAGTAAAAGAGGACCCTCTAAAGAGATCTTCCAGCCAGCTAAGCTTCTTCAACTTAGGGCAGAGCTATGAGCTAGTGTCGTAGGATGGTATACGATAATAAAAGAATTTTTAATGGACGCCACCGTATCTTAATAATTATTATACTATGAATCAATTCGAAGACCAGATACGAAAATCTTCGAAAAGAAAAAAAATATCCTTGACGAGTAACACATAAAAAAAATACTTACTTATGACTCTGCAAACTGGAATGGGAACGACGATCTTGTACTATCTGAAAATTCAATCACTTCTAAACATTTTTAAACTAGGGCTACATTGAGCCTAGTCACTTTATCACAAAAAAATAAATTATAAAAAGATCAACTAGTCAAAATTATACTTCAAAGAGAAATTTTAAACTTAACACCAATAATATATCTTTCTTCACTACAAAAATTTCATGTGTGGTTGTGAACTTCTATAAAAAAATTATTGATGACTTCAATGAAAGAAAGCTTTAAGACAACTTATTATTCTTTCTATTAATTTACAATATATATATATATATATATATATATATATATTGTTTGAATTTAACTATGCTTCAGGTGTACTGCCAAAAAATTATATTCTATATAGTGACAAACAAATATCACGTGTTTAGTTACGAATACATTTTAGTATAACCTTGTAAATTCAAAAATTATCATATAGAAATTTCTTTGTGTTTATAAGAACATTCATGAAATATCCAACTATTAAATTCTGAATAAAATATTACGCGTCTAAATTAAATGACCATATAAAACTTACAAAAATTATGTGTACCAATTTAAATGAATATATAGAATTTACAAAAATTATTTGTACATTTTAAATAATGGTTCTATGAAATGAAAATTGATATAAATTTGGAGATGACTCACCACAAACAATCTGTTAGGCATCCAAGTTCGTCAACCATCTGGAGTACTTACAAAAGCAGATGCGCGGGGCTGGCACATGGACGGGCTTGACTTCTATACAAAACAACATCTGCCGAAACTTTCACCATCTGGCATAGCAACATTTAAGACTTTGTACTTTCCGTACAACTAACAACCAAAAGTGCTTCTGTGTTCCATAATAATTATGTACGAAAGTTTTATCGCTCCACAATTTGATAAATTACATTCTTACCTAAAATTTGCGTCCCAATACTATAAAATTTGTGTTTCAAAACTGGACTTGAAATTTGCTTCGATATTATTTGTTAACTTTTACGTGTGTTTCAATACTGTATAAACATTTTTACTGGTTTTACTTTTTACTTGTTTTACTTGAGTTGAAAAGAAATGAGGAAAACGACCTGAATGCAAACTCAAAAACCACCCACCCACCGCAGATATATCTTTCTTCACTTTAGGTCAATACAACAACTAATTGAGACCATGGTATCCGTCCACACCATTGCACTTCTCCTTGGGACAGTATGTTTTTTTAAACCTGCTAGCCCACGTTTCAACACTTGCTTCGCTGATTACATTTGGATGGAAAATGATGAACCTTGTCCACGAGGCGATATCATTATCCAAGCATGTGCAGAAAGGGAAAATTGCATCAACACACACAGACAGTAGAAATCCTAAACTCCACCTCGAGTATCCAAATATAGATGGAGCTCCAATGATGAATTAGTAATATATTGTTACCATCGGAATTCAACATCTACTGTCCAATAATGGATATTCGCCAAATAGATATATAGAACAAAAGCGTATATTTATGAAGCAGGTAATTGCATTCGTTACAATGTTCTCTATGGTATTGACGTTAAATAAATATTTATTGGCATGCAGATATCTTTGTAGGCTTTTTGTATTAGTTCACTAATGTGACTCTTGAATCTCAAGTCAGTATCAATAATTAATCCTAAATTTTTCGCTGCATTACAGTGTGGAATAACTGTATTATTTACTTTGATATGCATGTTTTGCATTGCCACCAGGCGTTGATTCTTACGCCCGAAAATTAAAGCCTTAGATTTACAGGATTAGAGATTTTATGTAACCTATTTAAATCTCTATCAATTGTAGTAATTGCAGCATTCATATTTTCTAACAAAAAAAGAATAATACAATTGTGTATCATCTGCATAAAAGTCCAGTGAGCAATTATTGATTACAGATGAAAACTGCGAGATATAAATGGAAAACTATTGCTTTGGATTCTGCAGCCATTAGAACACATCTTGTGTAAGTATACTTGCCTATACGTATCGGAACACATTCCTGTCTACTTACTATTATTGTTCACTTAATCTATTTGATATTACTTAACTGTATATCAACCTGTGCAATTTATATTTAAAAGAAAATGATTTGATATCAAACAATTGGCAACAAATAAATAAAAAGTCAAGCAGCTTCATAGAGTTAGAAAGTCTTTGATACTACTTACAACACAATGACTGTGATATCCTGCAATCAAGTAAGGATCACTTCACAGTAGGAAACTTTTTGCCCTATTTCTAAATTGTGGATAATAAGGAATATTATGGAATGCATTAAATCTAACAGCAGTAATTCTCAAGCAGTTATTTTTTGTGATGAATGTGAAAGATCAGTACATAAAGAATGTTCATATCTTACATCCTCAGAAATAAAAGTAATGGAGCTGAAGGGAAAGCACTCTAAAATTTTACTGTGAGGATTGCAATGAAGGAGTAAGATTAGTTCCCAAGCTGATTAAGAAAACTGATGAAATGCGTGTTGAATTTAATAAGTTGAAAAACTCCATTGTGGTACCAGAACAAAGTTGTTAAGAAAAAGTGCTCAATGAAATTTTTGAAAGGCAGAAAGAAGAGAATGAATAATATAATGATTTATAATTTTGCGGAAGATTTACAAAATGATATGGCTATTGCTCAGGCTTTAATTAAATCAGTGGTTAAGGAAGATTTAAAGATAACCGGTGTATATAGAATGGGAAAGAAGAATAAAAATGGATTGAGAGCATTAAGGGTTACATTTTCTAATCATGAGGATGCCACGAAGGTGATAAGGGGACCAAAGCACATTTTAAAAAAGGAAAATATTTTTGTTAGTGCAGATCTCACACCACAACAGGTCCAGCATTGGAAGAATTTATGTAATGAGATGGAAATAAGAAAAGGAAAGGGCGAGGAAGGTTTATTCATAAAATATATTAAAGGGGTACCTTATATTCATGCTTCAAAAAACTAAGCAAAAATTATACAGTCAATAATACACAAATACCTATTTTTGTTTATTTTCAAAATGTGGGAGGGCTCAAAACAAAATTATTACTACCGCAGCAATCAATATTATGACATTATAGTGTTGTAACAATTTTATTTTCTGACGATATTTTCACAGATATCTAACTTATTTAATTTAATAATAACCAACTTAAGTATAATAATGCTACACAATTTACGAAATAAATAAATAAAGATGCCTTTTGTTAGTGTCATCATAAGAGTTCCCTCTGTTAGATGATTGTAATATTAAGCTTGTTGTCAGGCGGCGACCCACGTCATCTTATCACTTCCAACTCAGCTGTCGTTAGAAGAGGTCAATTGTTCCTTGAACTCAAGGATCATGACGTTGATTCAGTCCACGTGTTGGAAGCATATAAAAATTAAATTGTTTTCTTGAAATGGTATCGTCTCGGCGACGCGCATTTTTATGTCCACACTTGCTGGAATTAGCTCGCAATTGACGAGACGTTAATTTGTTTGAATGGCCTTTGGTTAACTGTAAGTAGTACTGAATTTATAGCCTTACTAAATCAATATTTTTAGTGCAATTTAGGATAATTTGTACATCTTAGTTTTGAAATTTAAGAAATATAACTAATTTATTTGGACAAGAAATGAAAATTTATCAGTATCTAGTGAAGTTTAACCTTTGTACGAATGTCGAATTGGCGTGCTTCAATTATTTAATGTGGACGCCGTGATGTTGTGTTTGGATTTTCAGTATGCAGCTAATTTGGTTGTATGGAATTGGAGATTCCTGTATTCTAGTTGCTGAAACAAGTGAATTATAAATCATCAATTATAATTCCGGGTATGGCCCATATACCTAGCAGGTATTTTTCCATCGGATTAACATCTGGTATGTAGATTGCTTTCCTATACGTCAGCTGTAGCATTGGGTATAGCAGACAAATAATTTTTTGTTTGATCACGTGGTAAAGTTCAAGTTCATTAGTGGAATGACAGACTAGTTATTTTACAAATTAAGCAATAGGAACCTGTAAAGTTTCACATTAAATCTTTTTATTAATACAATTAATATACGGCAGATGTCATTATGAAGATAGGAAAAGTTAAATTCTATATTTAAAGAAAATTAATTTGATTATTTGAAACATAATTTATTCAAATCTTAGAGAATTAAATTTTTACATTTTACATTTCACTAATTGCTAAGTGGAATATTTAATCATAGAATGTGAGGTTAAGTAGTGCTACTAAAACCAACCGAAATTGTAATTTAAAGTTAAACATTCAGTAAAGAAACTCATACTCATTCATTTGAGAATAAATTTTTGCTAGACATTGCTAATAGAAAATTATCATGTTTTATCTGTGAGAAATACTGATACTATCAAGTACCTATATACATATCTTTCAATAATTTAATTTAATCAAACTTATTTAAAGAAGATGACTTGTAAATAACTTACTAAATACTGAAGGAATAGATTTTTATTTGGTCAAGGCTATGATTATTAATTGGAGTGAATGAGGGTTGATTCGAAATAATTATTAAATTTTGGATATAAATGCACAAACAGTGCTATATTTGTTTTAATCTGTTCACAGGTGTAGCAGTGCATCTATAAAGGTCAATATCGAGCCATAAGGTAAGAAAACTTTAGGGATTGTGTTTCAGTAATATATTGTATAGCGGTAATTGAGTAAAGGTTTCCGCATTCGCCTTATACAAGGGACTTAAGTAAGGTCTTCTTCGTATACAAAAATTCGGTGGCGCCATATTCTTTACATTTTTGGTCACAGTCTAACCCCGACCCACAGCTCATGTTCTACCCAGAGCAAATAGCTTGACTAGCCGCTTAGCCTTTTGAGGTTTCCTCATCTACGAGCCATTTTCCACCGAAACTTGCCATGGGCTCTTTACACTTACTGGAAATCCTCGTCAAACATCCTTGTGCCTTTCAGCTGATCACATAGGAGTAAAAACCTAATAAGAAAAATCTTTTAACGAAACCGCAAAGGCTATAAATAGCGCCCAACATATAGGCCTCGATTGCTGTACCAATTGTATAAGCACATAACGTGCAGGCTTCGATTGATTTTGCATGTTTACACTTGTTGATTCGTGAATCATTTACCCTAAGATTAATTCAGTTTATTGATGTTGTTCGACTGAAGTTTTAGTGCAGATTGTTTAATTGAGTTTAAATTGTAGTTAGTTAGCTAGTCTATTTCATGATGGCTGAGACCTATCAAGTAGTTTATTTGCATAAAGATGAATTGGATTACGAATTGAGAATCCGAGGAGTTATTAGCAGCAGACCGATGCAGGATAAGAGGAAAATGTTAGGCCGATTATTAGCTAAAGAAACAGCAGTACCTGGTCGTTTAATTGATCCTTCCGCATTTGTCGTAGAATTTTTCAGATGAACGTGATGAGATTGATGTATCGATAGAATCAGTAAAAAATGTTTTATTAGAATTTGAAGGTGAGTTAGCAGACCCTACATTTAAGAGGATACAGTCGAGATTAATACATCTTGATGGTCGAGTTAGGAGAATGAAAATTCCCTTAGATAATTCGGATTAGGCTACTTTATTTAAAAATGAATCGTTAGCAACTATTCTTACCATGGAGGCAGAGCTACATGAAAAGCTTAAGAAGAATGAAGATGTAAGCGGATATGGTGAATTTTCTATGAGAGAAACCATTCCAGCTGTTGTCAGTGTTCCTATTCACACTGTTTCATATTTAGTACCCCCTATTCCAATTGGTTCGTGGTCAGTAAAATTTTCTGGAGATCCAAGACAGGTTCATCAATTTTTGGACAGAGTAGCTGAGTTAGCACACTCGCGTAAGGTATCTGAGGAAGATTTATTTAATGCTTCTGTAGAATTATTCACAGGTAATGGTTTAGAATGGTATCGTTGTGTTAGAAGTTCTTTAACAAACTGGAGTTCTTTGGTTATTTGTTTAAAGGAATATTTCTTACCATCACACTCAGAGGACGAGATTTGGGAAAAAATTAGGTCGCGTCATCAACATAAAGGAGAATCTGTAGTCATATATATAGCTCATATGGAGAATTTGTTTAGCAGGTTACCACAATCACCTGCGGAATGCACGAAAGTTAGAATGGTAAAAAAGAATCTATTACCTGATTTTATTTGTCAATTAGCCCTAACGGAAATTGATAATATGTCAACGTTAATCAAGTTGTGTAAGAAATTGGAAGAAGCTTATGCATCCAAGCATAAATTAGTACAAAGTCCAGCGAAATATGTTTCGAAAGCATTAGGAAATTCGAAGTTTCAAGTTGAAAATAAGTGGTCAGCTCCTGTTAAAAACTTTTCAGCGCGAACTGGTCGTAGTTTTTATAATCAATCATTTCCACCTCAGATACAATCCCTTGGAAATAATAATAATAATAACCTTTCTAGTAGAGTCCCTGTAGATAAAATGAAAATAAATAAACTTACATGTTGGAATTGTTTGGAAGAAGGTCATACGTTTTGGAGGTGTAAGATTCCTCGTAAAATATTTTGTTATAGTTGCGGATATAGTGGAGTTAAGACAGTTACTTGTCCGTCGTGTTAAAAAAACGAGTAGGTAGGCAGATGCAGAGTGGCCGGCATCATGCTTCTATGCAAAAGGCTACGGTTATGTTGTGTGAACAGAATAATTTTTTTGATAAAGATGATTGGTCACGATAGCTCGGAATCGTTAAAGATTTTTATCAACGGAAGGTCAAGCCAAAAGCTGATGCGTTATTTGTAAAGAAACCTCAGGACAATCGTCCGTACATTATGATAAAATTGTTGGATAGAGACGTCACGGGTTTGTTCGACTCCGGTTGTACTACTACCGTGGTTGGTTCGTTATCATTTTCTATTCTTGAAGAATTGAATTTAAAAGTTTTTAAAACTGAAAAGAAAAAGTTTCTACTGCTGATGGTGCTCTTCAAGAAGTTATTTGTTCAGTTGATTTACCTATTAGAATTTGAAGACAATATCGTATTATCAACGCTTTGGTTGTACCATCTCTTCCACACACATTTATTTTTGGTAGCGATTTCGCTAAATCCTTTGGTTTAATAGCAGATTTCAAAAACAACACATGGCATATTCAAGATTATGATAACAATAGTATTTCGTATATAGGTCAATCGTCAGTACCCTTAAGTTGTAGTAATCAGTTACTTAGTTTAGACGATTTGTTGGAAACGCAGCAAGTAAAAGCACGAATAGCAATAGAATCCTTCGATGAAATTAGTAGTGAAGAGAGACTAGGGCGTACAGATAAAATTGTTTTAGATATTGATACTGGTGATGCGAAACCATTTCGTAAGAAACCATACGTCATGTCCCCCTTTATGAGTAAGATGTTAGATAAAGAGTTAGACGAAATGTTGAGATTAGGAGTAGTGGAAGAATGTCAGAGTCCATGGTCATCCCCTGTACTGTTAGTTAAAAAACAAGATGGCGGGTACAGATTTTGTTTTGACGGAAGAGCGCTCAATGATATTACTAAACATGATAGCTACCCATTGCCAAATATCGATAGGATTATTAATTTACTCAGAGGTGCAAATTATATTTCTAGTCTAGACCTTAGAAAGAGTTTTTGGCAGATCCCACTTTCCGAAACATCTAAGGATAAAACAGCATTTAGTGTTATTTCAAGAGGACAGTATAGGTTTGTTACCATGCCATTCGGATTAAAGAATGCTGCTCAGACGCAACAGCGTTTGGTTGATTCAATCTTTGGATCGAAGTTTGTACCACATGTGTTTTGTTATTAAGATGACATTATTTTGTGTTGAGCATCTTTTGAGGAACACTTGAAGTTATTAGAAACGGTGAAAGAACGTCTTAAAGAGGCAAACCATACGATTAACTTAAAAAAGTGTGAATTCTTTAAGAAATCTTTGAAATTTCTTGGTTATATTGTTGGATCAAATTCCCTTCGTACAGATCCTGAAAAGGTTTCTGCAATTGTAAATTTTCCTAGACCTAAGACCACTACTGAGGTCAAACGTTTTTTAGGAATGTGTAGTTGGTATCGTCGTTTTATAAAAAACTTTTCATCTTTAGTGTCACCGATCAGTGATTTAATAAAAGGAAGAAAAAAGGGTCAATCTATTGTTTGAACGTCCAAAGCTGAGGACTCATTTGTTCAGATCAAGCAGGCTTTAGTTTCCGCTCCATTATTATCACAACCGGAATACTCAGTCCCATTTATTGTCGAATGCGACGCCAGTGATACAGGGCTCGAAGCAGTTTTAGTTCAAAAAATCGATGATGTAGAGCACGTTTTCTCTTATGCCAGTAAATCACTTACCTGAGCGAAATTATTCAGTCACGGAGAAAGAGTGTCTTGCTGTAATTTTCGCTATAGAAAAATTCCGACCTTGGGTAGAAGGCACTCGTTTCACTGTTATCACAGATCACTTTTCATTGTTGTGGCTTAATAATATACAAAACCCAACTGGTAAATTAGCTAGATGGGCTGTTTGTCTACGGCGGGGCGTCGCCGTGGATCAATGTAGTAAGCATAAGACTACGGATCCCAAGGTCCCGGGTTCACATCCCGACACGGCCGACTGCTTGAAAAATGGCAGGTGAGCATTTTTCACAAAAATTACGCCCTCGTTCGGATGAGAGGTTAAATGGAGGTCCCGTGTGTGAGTGTTGTCACGCACGTTAAAGATCCCTACCTTGCCTGGAACGGCAAGGGTTCGGCAAAATTCTAAATTTCCAGGCAACAAAAAACTCGCCTCCTGGCCAATGTAATACCTACAGGTGGAGCATTGGTAATGTAAATGAACTGTCCGTCTACGGCAGCATACTTTTGAGTTAGTTCATCGAAAAGGAAAGTTTAACGTAGTTCCAGATTGTCTTAGCCGTGCAGTCCCAGTCGTAAATCATGTTGATAATTTAGTTGAAATCAAGTTGGATAATTTGGACCCTTGGTATGTGTCTCTACGGGAAAAGATTTTATCTTCACCTGATGATTACACACAATGGAAAGTGGAAGATAACCTTGTATTTAAATTTCTTTCTTCAAATTTACCACTCTCATCGAATGTAAGGGAATGGAAATATTTAGTTCCTAGATCACAAAAGGAAGAGGTTATTTGGATAAATCATGACCCTTCAGTGGCCGGACATTTTGGTTTTTTTAAAACATTGGCACGCGTACAAGAAAATTTTTATTGGCCAAAAATGCGAGTTGATGTGTTGAAATTTTGCAAAAAGTGCTTAACGTGTGGTGCACAGAAAGCATCGAATAGAGGATCCCTAGGGTTAATGGGAAAGGAAAAAGAGGTGAAGTTCCCCTTTCAGATTATTGCAATAGACCTCATGGGCCCATTTCCACGGTCCAGGGTTGGACACAAATGGTTATTAGTTATAGGTGATTGGTTCTCAAAATTTACATTAATGTTTCCTTTACGTAGTGCAAAAGCGCATTTAATAGAACGTGTACTGGAAGAAAAAGTTTGTTTAGTCTTTGGTGTCCCAAAATTCGTTATTTGTGATAATGGCTCACAATTTAGTGGAAGAAATTTCAAGGCAGTATGCAAAAAATATGATGTTTAAAAAATCTGGTTTAACGCAGTTTACTCTCCCCAATGTAATTTTGTGGAAAGAATAAATCGGACTGTCAGAACAGCTATACGGTCATACATTAAAGAACATGATACTTGGGATATTGAGTTACCCCAAATTCAGTATGCGATTAATTCTGCAAAACACCATGCCACTGCTTATTCGCCAAATTTCTTAGTTTTTGGTAGACATGTTTCCATGTCTGGAAGATTTTATGGTCTTGATGTGGAACCCACAGATGATTTAGATATTATTCCTGGTGATAGATCTTCGTATGTGTTAGATTATCAAGGACTATTTGATATTTTTATAGACGTACAGAAAAGGTTACATTTAGCTTACATGCAGTCCAGTAATACATATAATTTAAGAAGACGTAACATTTCTTTCGAAGTAGGTGACAAAGTTTGGAGGTCCAATAAAGTTCTTTCGAAAGCAAGTGATAAGTTTACTGCTAAGCTCGCGCCAAAATACGTTTTGTGTATCGTTAGAAAGAAGATTTCTAATTTGATTTATGAATTGAATAATGAAGATGGTTCAAAGGCAGGCAGATGGCATGTTAAGGACTTAAAACCTTATTCAGAGTTCAGTAATGATGTTGAAAAAGATGATGTTTCTGAACGTTAATTAGTAGTGTTAAAATGTTTAATGGTTAATAGTAGTAATTGTTTCTGTCATATCTTTTGGTCAAGAATTTATTTATTGTATTAGAATACTGTTTGGTAATCAAAGCTTGGAAATCTAAAATTTGGATGAAGGATATGAAGTTAAAAAGGGATAAAGAAATTTTGTTGTACAGTAAGGTTAGTATTAGGTTGCTCTGAAACTTTTGATTGCAAATTGTTAGTTGAATTTGAGATGTTGTAAGTTGCATGTTACCCTAAAGGCCAAATGTTAGTAGAAGATGTTTATATTTTTGTTGATGAACTTTTCATAAGTTTTGTATATATAATTAGTTGAAAATTTCTTTTGGATTTATGTATGTATGGTCATATTAATCTATGGTGAGTTAGGTATGAAATAATTCACTTAATCCATTTAATTCATTTAGCTTGTTTAACGCGTTGTATATAGTGTTTATATTAGTCCGAAACATAGCTTCTCAAAAATTTCTGTGGAGAACAATTGTTTCTGCAAGGTAATTTTGTAGTCAAGAGGACAACTGAAATTAATAGTAGTTCTTGAGATTATATTGGAAGTCAAATAATTTGAGTCCAAGTTAGATATTGGTAAGAGACCAATATTGTTAGTAACTAAAATAGTTATATTTGTTATAAGTATGAATATTGTATGAATTGGCAATGTTCTATTTTGTTATGAATATTGTATGAATTGGCAATGTTCTATTAGGTTCATTCATGCGTGAGTGAAATTTTTTTGAAGAGTAAGACGTGGTGATGTTTTGCTTGTCTCTTCATAGGTAGAGATATTTCTACATTTTTGTTAGCATAATATGCGGTAGAATGTTAAACAGTCGTTATTTTGGAAATATGTTTGTTGTGAATTCCGATAGTATTAGGAATCCTTTCCTTTTGTAAGTATGTAAATTATGGTTAGTAGAGTAAGAGTATGATAGTTAAATCTTTGTTGATGAATTATAATACGGCAGTATTTTATGTTTCGTTTCTTAAATTCTATGTGTGTAAAGTGAGTGATAAATAACCCCAAATATGAATTAGCTGATATTGTAATATTACCAATTATGACTTCCCGAAATTGTCCCCTTTTGGCGTGTAGTATGCGTAGTTAATGGTCACTCATTTACATACGTGCAGTATCCCTGTTGATTCAGAGAGTTATTTTTTGTTTTGGCATGTAGAAGTCAATAGTAAATTGTAAATACTAATAATAAAAATAATAAACAAAAAAAAATTCTTCGCACTTATTCTGAAATATTTCCGCGAATTTTTCTCTTAGTAAGAGGCTGTGTAACAATTTTATTTTCTGACAATATTTTCACAGATATCTAACTTATTTAATTTAATAATAACCAACTTAAGTATAATAATGCTACACAATTTACGAAATAAATAGTACATATTGTCGAAAACAATATTAGCTTTCAATTTGAAAGTGTAAAATTTTAAATTATGCGGTGACAAAAGATGCCTTTTGTTAGTGTCATCATAAGAGTTCCCTCTGTTAGATGATTGTAATATTAAGCTTGTTGTCAGGCGGCGACCCACGTCATCTTATCACTTCCAACTCAGCTGTCGTTAGAAGAGGTCAATTGTTCCTTGAACTCAAGGATCATGACGTTGATTCAGTCCACGTGTTGGAAGCATGTAAAAATTAAATTGTTTTCTTGAAATGGTATCGTCTCGGCGACGCGCATTTTTATGTCCACACTTGCTGGAATTAGCTCGCAATTGACGAGACGTTAATTTGTTTGAATGGTCTTTGGTTAACTGTAAGTAGTACTGAATTTATAGCCTTACTAAATCAATATTTTTAGTGCAATTTAGGATAATTTGTACATCTTAGTTTTGAAATTTAAGAAATATAACTAATTTATTTGGACAAGAAATGAAAATTTATCAGTATCTAGTGAAGTTTAACCTTTGTACGAATGTCGAATTGGCGTGCTTCAATTATTTAATGTGGACGCCGTGATGTTGTGTTTGGATTTTCAGTATGCAGCTAATTTGGTTGTATGGAATTGGAGATTCCTGTATTCTAGTTGCTGAAACAAGCGAATTATAAATCATCAATTATAATTCCGGGTATGGCCCATATACCTAGCAGGTATTTTTCCATCGGATTAACATCTGGTATGTAGATTGCTTTCCTATACGTCAGCTGTAGCATTGGGTATAGCAGACAAATAATTTTTTGTTTGATCACGTGGTAAAGTTCAAGTTCATTAGTGGAATGACAGACTAGTTATTTTACAAATTAAGCAACAGGAACCTGTAAAGTTTCACATTAAATCTTTTTATTAATACAATTAATATACGGCAGATGTCATTATGAAGATAGGAAAAGTTAAATTCTATATTTAAAGAAAATTAATTTGATTATTTGAAACATAATTTATTCAAATCTTAGAGAATTAAATTTTTACATTTTACATTTCACTAATTGCTAAGTGGAATATTTAATCATAGATTGTGAGGTTAAGTAGTGCTACTAAAACCAACCGAAGTTGTAATTTAAAGTTAAACATTCAGTAAAGAAACTCATACTCATTCATTTGAGAATAAATTTTTGCTAGACATTGCTAATAGAAAATTATCATGTTTTATCTGTGAGAAATACTGATACTATCAAGTACCTATATACATATCTTTCAATAATTTAATTTAATCAAACTTATTTAAAGAAGATGTCTTGTAAATAACTTACTAAATACTGAAGGAATAGATTTTTATTTGGTCAAGGCTATGATTATTAATTGGAGTGAATGAGGGTTGATTCGAAATAATTATTAAATTTTGGATATAAATGCACAAACAGTGCTATATTTGTTTTAATCTGTTCACAGGTGTAGCAGTGCATCTATAAAGGTCAATATCGAGCCATAAGGTAAGAAAACTTTAGGGATTGTGTTTCAGTAATATATTGTATAGCGGTAATTGAGTAAAGGTTTCCGCATTCGCCTTATACAAGGGACTTACGTAAGATCTTCTTCGTATACAAAAATTTGGTGGCGCCATATTCTTTACATTTTTGGTCACAGTCCAACCCTGACCCACAGCTCATGTTCTACCCAGAGCAAATAGCTCGACTAGCCGCTTAGCCTTTTGAGGTTTCCTCATCTACGAGCCATTTTCCACCGAAACTTGCCGTGGGCTCTTTACACTTACTGGAAATCCTCGTCAAACATCCTTGTGCCTTTCAGCTGATCACATAGGAGTAAAAACCTAATAAGAAAAATCCCTTAACGAAACCGTAAAGGATATAGTGTTAGTGGAAACTTGGTTAAATACTAATATAGAAAATAATGAACTTGGCTTGAAAGAATATGATGTATTCAGATTTGATCGGGATTTGACTGATTCAAATAAAACTCAAGGTGGTGGAATACTAATTGCAATTAGAAGTAATTTATCTCCTATTATAATCAATCACATTAATAACAATATTGAGCAACTTTTTGTTAAAATACCTTGCAAAAGTTGTAATCTAATTATAGGGGGAGGATATATACCTCCCCTATCTGACACTGCTTTATATGATAACCATGTAAATACAGTGGATTATATATTTGAAGCTCACCCTAACTGCCGAATGTATTTGTGTGGAGATTACAATCTCCCTCAAGCAGAATGGTACAATGATGAATTCCGGCTAAAAGTTTACTGTCCTGATAATTATCCAGCGTTATCTTTAGTATGTTGTTTTAGTTATCATAACTTATTTCAAATTAATACTATCCCAAATAGTAGGAATACATTTTTAGATTTAATATTTGCTATTACAAATAAAACACACGTTACAGAAGCTATTGATAAATTGTTTCCTAATAGTATATATCATACTGCAACCTCTTTTGATGCTAGTGTCAGTCAATACAAACAATTACAATTTGAAGAATTATTCTACGATTTTAAGAATGCTAATTTTGAAGCTATGAATAACTGCTTTGCTGATACTGATTGGAATTCCATTATGCTTAAAGGCACAGACATCAATATAGATATATCAGAATTTTATAACATATTGGACAACGCCATCGAAAGATTTGTACCGTTGAAAAGGTTTAAAGTGTCAAGTTTTCCAACATTGTTCAGTACGGAGCTAAGAAATGCTATAAGACAGATGAAGGCAGCACATAAGAAATACAAAGTAAGTGGTAGTAAAAATGGTTATGATCAGTTTGGCTTGCCATGCAAATCTTTAAATAATTTATGTTATAAAGCTTATATAGATAAAATACAGGCAGATATTAAATTACAACCAAATTCATTCTGGAAGATTGTGAATAACAAACGAAAAGTATTTAATCTGCCATCACAACTTGTCTATAACAACATGAAAGGTAGTAGTAATGAGGAGATAGTAAATTTGTTTGGGTCATATTTTTCAACAGTATACAGTAATACAAAGGTTAATAGAGTACCAGCATTTTTTTATACAGACACTATAGAAGTTAACAATTATTACATTGAAGCATCAGAAATAATAGATCGTGTTATGAAGCTGCCAAATAAAGTAACACATAGACCAGATGGAATTTCACTTGTTGTTCTAATACGCTGCTTGTATACTTTAATACACCCAATAAAATACTTGTTCAATAAATCCTTAGATGCAGGAGTTTTTCCAGATTATTGGAAAAATAGTTATTTGAAACCAATCTACAAAACAGGTTCTCGTGAGAATGTAACAAATTATAGAGCTGTGTGTAATCAGTTGGAACTTCCTAAATTATTGGATTACTTGGTTAATAAGAAGCTTAAATGGGATTGTAGAAATGTAATTATTGAAGAGCAACAAGGTTTTTCACAAGGCAAATCTACTTGTACTAATCTTTTATTGTACACACGTTATATCTGCATGGCTTTAGAGAATCGTGCACAAGTGGACTCCATATATACAGATTGCCATATTTCACTCGGTATTTTCTCTTTCTTCCTTTTATTGGAATTTTCTAGTTTGACCTCTGGCCAAAAAAGTGTTCTTCTAAATGGACTTGGAATATCCTCGGATGTACTTTGTGTTTCATCGTCACTAGTGTTGGTTTTTATAGGCGTTTGTTTTTTTCATTAATAGTTTCAATTTGTTTGGAATTTTCTATTTTTTCTAATAGTTTTGACACAGCATGCTTAATATTTGCCTTATATTTAGAAATATTTAATGCTTTAGGTTAGACTATTTGCATATCTAAAATGTTTACTTTCGTTTTTTTATCGATTCCAAGTTCATTGCAACATGTGGCTATAGAAAGTTGATCCAGTTTTTTAGTATTAATTTCATTTTTGTAATCATTTTGCTGTAATGGAACTACTACATTTGTAGTACCAATTTGAGGAGACTCCGATGCTGTTGTAATTATTTCTGTCAAAATGTTATAATTACAAAATGATGTCCCAGTCTCGGCGTCTGCAACAACAGTAACGATAGCATCGTTATTGTGATCCGAAGCATCGTCTTGAACATTCTCCACGTCAATTAGTTGTAGTTGAACGTTTGTGTTATCAAAAAGTAACTCTGCATCATTAATAATGTTTTCAGTATGTCTTGTTGATAAATCAAAATTACTTGAGTGCATTTTTTTTACATACATCAAATAAAGATTTGTCACATATACGGCCAGTCTATTGATTTTCAGCAATCTGTTCCTGAAATTGTTGTAGCGTATTCTTGTCTATGAAGGATTCAAAAAAAGATAAGTAGTTTTTGGCAATGTCAGAGTGATCACTGATAAGAGATTTTGAAGTGATGCCACACTCTGCATTAATGGGTGGAAAAAAATCGTTAACTACTTGAGGATTCTATGGGTATAGTCCACACCTACAAAAACCATTTTGTAACATTGTAGGCGTCACTCTATTTTCTATTGCAATCTTGAGTAGTGGAGCAAAGTCACTTTTCTTTAAAACTTGATGTTGATTTGAGCCTTCCAAACATTAACTTGTTCTTTCTATCTAGATTTAAGTGTTCGAAATACAGCCACATCCATAGACTGTAACAATTGTGTTGCATTCGGATACAAAGCAATCAAAATGATTTCTTTTTTGATACAAAAGTTACTTAAATGATAGGATAGATGAGACACTTGACCATCAACAAGGAAAATAATGGGAAAGGTGACATTTTCTTTTGCCCAAGGATAGAATACATTGGCAATGTAGCTATAAAAAGTATCACAAGTCATCCATCCACTTTCTGATATGCCAATACCCCAGTGTTTTGGAACACTTGCTGAAAGTTCTGATAGAATCTTTTTTAGCGGAATATAATCATTGGAGATGCTAAAGTCCCAGTCGAGCTTCCACTAATAAGAACTGTAAAACATCTTTTTCTCTTTACTGTTTACTGTTGCATATATCGTTTTTTCACCTACGTGTGCTAGAACTTTGTTACCTTTAGGATTGAGAAAGAAAGCTGATTCATCAGCATTAAATATACGATTAGAATGAAGAAGTATTTCACTACCAACTTCTAAAAACCACTTTTGCAGCTGAGCCTTAGTTACAGATGATCTAGTTATGGTTAAATATTGCGGGGTTCTAGGACTCATCTCAGGATGCCTTCAAAGAAAACTTTCATACCACTTTCTTCCAGGAACAATGTTTTCAAAATTTGTATTCAATTCTTTTGAAAGCTTGGTTACGCTTAAAAAAATATTGTCTTTCGAAATAAGGAACCCAGCTTTTGCCATATCAAGAACCTATTTAGCCAACAAATATTTCTCTTCACTGGAAAGTATAGTAGCAGGTCCCAGTTTTCTGGACTCAGGATGTTTCCTCTTAAATTTATAAAATAGAGTTGTTCGGGGTGCATTAAATGTTTTTGAAGCAGTTTTTATCAGCATTCCACTTTGTACAACTTTAAGAGGTTCTCGCATTGCACCTTCCGGATATTGCGGAATCTTTTTTGATTCCATTTTCGGCAAGGAAACGCATTAAATTAAACAATATTTTATCCTCAAACAATTGAAAATGTAGATACAGTTGAAAGTGTCATAGCTAGACACATCATGCACCTATAGGTGACACCGGTTGTCATCTATAGGAATCTGAATGTGAAATTAAATTTTATAGACAGACAAGTAAATTTTTAATAGACCATGTTAAAATAAGACAACCATATCGAAATTTCAGTGTTCCAATACCTGACACCCATGTCATGTACTGGATCAATTTGAAATATTCTGTTCCTATAGATGGCACCCCAATAATTTGTAAATTTATAGGTTATAAACATCATTTTACAAAAAAATCATGTTTTAGATACAATAAACCAATCACAATAACAACTGCTGATATTAATCTTTAAAATACAGCAAAAGAATGCTTAATTTGCACACCTAGCTGGTTATTGTTTACAGCAAAATTTGATTTAAATGAAGAGTATATGAATAATTGTCATGTAACAAAAATAAATTAGAACAACCAATGCAATGTTCCATGTCTCAAAGGTTTTATATATTTGGCGAAAACTGCTAAAATTAGTTGAACTTACAAATTATATAATGTATAGACCTACTTCTTAATAAAATGAAATATAGGCATCAGTGTCTTCAATATGTACAGGATCAGCTACTGGGGCAATTACATTACAGTGGAAAATGTAATACGCTCTGAGGTTTATACCTAGGATTTGGTACTATAATTCATATTTTTCTCTTCCATATTGGAACAACTATCAGCTCCGTTCACCTTAAGTTTTTGATACATAAATTCAATTGCTTTAATTTACCTATATAAGACATAAACCCAGCAGTAATTGTATTCGTAACACAGGTAAAATCTCAAAAATGCTTGTCTGTGGTAACATTCTTATTTTACACATAAATAAATCTAATAGTTATAGTTACTTGTTTGATTTTTCTGATGTTTAGAGAATAATATAACACAATAGAAAAATATTTTGCTTTTGCTATATTGAAAATATCTAAAATATTTCTTGACAAAATGCTTTTTATTTTAGTTTGAATAACGTTTACTAAATAATTCATCTTGTTATGCGCCTTCATTGCGAGTTGTAAATAATTTGCATTGATGCTATCAAATTTTACCAATGCTTCAATAAATGTAACATATGTTTCATTGTTATTATAAATTGAGCGATTTATCTCTTAGTGGAAGACATTGCTTACATACATAATTAAGCAGTTCCATTGTACGCTCAAGTTTACCATATCAATGTTCCTTTTTTCTTTTGTATAATTTTTTACTCTGACTCCCAATTGTTGACTTATTCTTTACCGCCTCTTCAAAGTCAATGCGTTTTCTATACTTTTGATATGAGTGTTACGTGCAGTTCCTGTATCAGAATATTTCTGTTACTACTTAATTAAATTTTCTTATCCCCTGCTTTATTCACTGTTATTTGATTATTTATTAACGGTTTTGACTGGCTTTTCAGTGTAAGCGGTTGCTATTTAATTGCTTCAAGTTATAATTTAAAACGCTTCAATCTATCCTATTTTGTTGTGGCATTAACAATGTGGGATTTCTGTTATCAACAACGTCCGCTTTCTTAGATACTTACATTGAGCTTACATACATATTTTATCAAGGTTATTTGCTTATCTCTACACCCTATATTATATAAATTGTTAACTTGGTTTATGTTACGTATCTATAATTTTAATAAGGGAAGTTAGGCAGCTCATCTTACGTGTCTCTATAATGTCTAATATGTTGGTTGTATATGTCCTTTATCTCGTTTTTAGACACGTTAAGGTATATTTGTGTAGTTTAGAATGATACGATCGGTTTCCCATTTATTGGTAGCAGTTTCGCTTGGTAAAATAATATAATAAGTTTTGATGTACGAGTTTACTAAAGGACTTTCCAAGATAAGTGTAATTCAGTTACTTTTTTTTGGTTCTCTGATTGACAGATAGATGTGAGGAAAGATACCATTCAGTTAATTTGATTATCTACACATGGATATTTTCGACTGTTTGATTTTCATTGAGAACTTAAAGACATGAGGTTCTGTTTTCCTGCAGCTACAAATTTTATATCTGTCCTTGTACACATCATGATAATGATTTCGAAACATATGGTAGGATCTGGACGATCATATGGTGGAAGCGACGGTGTTTGTTTTGCTGAATTACTTTGAAGATGGTTCAAGTCTCGTAGAATTTTAAAGACATCAATCCCAATAGTATATGTATATCAGGTTTTCTTCCTGTGTATTGTTGATATTTTGGTTTTCTCTAAGTAAGCTCGCATACTTGGCTTTATTTAGTTATGTCACGTTAAAATTTACAAGACAAAAATATTTAATTTCTTTTGACATAAAATTAACAACCAAGCAATAATTCTAGGGTTTTTGTTTACAGGAAATTAGGTACAAATATGTTGTTTACATTTCGTTTCACTGTTTGAGAAATTTTGCATAGTCAGGTTCTAATTATCAAGTATAGTTTAGCTATATGGAATGTGATTACGTTATTGTTTTCAGATCACACCGAGACGAATTAAATTTGTAAAAACAATTTGGTACTATTAATTGTTTTGGTTTAATGTTATGAATATGCTAATGATGGCAGTTTTTAATATTTGGGCATTATCTATAAAATAAGATTAGCTTGACTGTACACAAAATATTCGGTATAAACATTCAGAATTATATTATTGTTTAGATGTAATGTTATTACATAACACTTTACCGTTGCTGCGAAATACACATTGTTTGGTAGATAGTTTTATTTCTTTATTGCTGTTGTCTACTATTACATGATTATCTTCATCTTTACTTATCAAGAGTTGCCTTTAAGAAGTGCTTAAGCACTAACTTTTGTTTTATGCAAATACTAAAATTGAGGTTAAAAATATGGTTTGCGAAGATTTTTGTACTGTGTAAATCCTCAGGGTATATTGGATAAATATTGTTTTCTCCGCGGATTGGTTTTCTTTTTTGTAACATTTTTTTTTTTTTATTAAAGATTGTGTAAATAAGATTTCTTTCTTGAGGTTTTCTTTTTCTTTTTTGTGACCCACCCCACTCTATGACCTTCTAGCTAGCACGGCATTCTTTAGATTCCTTTTTTAGTTGCGGTACTCGGTGTGGGATATTTTTCTTGCGTTTATTATTTTTTGTCCGCACGGAATGCCGTAAATTGAGCTTAAGAAATTTCATGAGTATGTAATGTTTTTGAAAAATTTTGCTGATTTTAATACTCTGTAGTGATTAATGTATCTCGCCGACTGAATATTGAACAAGTACTAAATAGGTTAATACAAAAACATTATTATCTATATTTCAGTTAATCAACCATCTACTATGAAGTAATTCAGAATTTGGTAATTTTTTGTAATATTATTTATTACTAAACTTTCTTATCTTAGGGATATTCATAGTTATTTCTACCACGAGTCATATTTTTATAAACAGTTTTCGATAAATATCACTAACATTCGATGACCAGGTAGTGGGACACGGCATTTGATGCGATTCCCATCGTAATCATAAATTATCCATTTGATATTAATTCGTAATATTAATCCATAAGACAAACACGAAACGAAGTATCAGCAGTAAGATCTGGCACAAGAAGTTTGTTAATAGTGCCCTTTGATTTTTGGGTTCTAAATCTTTAGCTGTCTTTAGTTTTTTTATTTACCCGGCCAGAAGTTCTATTTTTTATCATTTTTATAATCTTTTAAAATTAATAAAGTAACTATACCAAAAATTAGTTTTATACTTCTAATTTCATAAAAGATGGACAAAGTAGCAACAGCCAAATAGGATCTGATCTAGCGAGAGGAGAATGTGTGCTGAACACAGGCGGCCAAATCGTATCGTAGTGTAAGACCTTTAATTTGTAGGAATTATTTTATATTTTGGCTACTACAATTCAAAATATAATTATTAACCATGATAAGAGCGTATCGACGACATTAACGGTAAATCTAACGTCAAAACCAGGAAACATCTTTATTTTACAACATCATTGATATAGGCGCCAAGGCGGCGCACGCCGCAGTTTCCGTTGGCAAGCATCTGCAGTCTAGAATTATAATGTGTGTATGTGTGTGTATGTACTTGTTCGTGTGCATACGTGTGTGATGCAGAAGTATGTATGTGTTGGCGCACGTGTGTGCGTGACTGCAACAGTGCGTGCATGCGTACATACGTGTGTGTATGTGCGTACATATGTACATACCTACGTACATATGTTTGTAAATATATATATATACATAAGGTAAAGTTTGAATAATGAAGCCTGAAGAAAATGCAGCATTGACAAAATCTATGTGATATATATATATATATATATATATATATATATACTATATATATATATATATATACATTGCCGTGGTACGGGAATTTAAGCTCTTAAATCGAGCCTCATAAAATTTCTAAAAAAAAATTTTTTTAAATAAATTTCTTACACTACCTTTTTGGACGCCTTTGTATTTCTGCTCACCCTGGCTAGCTCAGCAATCGGCTTCTTCTTGCATACCTACCATCCTAAGTACCTTCCTTTCTCACCAACACAGTCAAATGAAATTACCACTCAAATAATGCAACAAAACATACAACCTTTTTATTTACACATATTAACAAGTTTTCATGGTTAAGAAAATATTTACACCTTGGTACAGACAGTTTGATAAAACTGTTCCTCTAAATACTTTAATAAATTTAAATATACCGCGGCAAATTTAAATAATCAACAAACTCGATGTATTAATAAAATTGGCAGTATAATTTACAATATAAACAGAACATACACAGTTGATCAAATTTTATTGTCTAGACCTCTTTAACCTATAATTCCACGACATAATCCCCCTATTTCAATTTACAGAAAACTCATCACGTTTTCTTGAATTTAAATACGTGAACTAATTCCTACTACCTAATCTTACATGATATTTCTAGACACTTACTACTCACCTAACTTTACCTATACCCATCTATCCAACCTATTCCTACCCATTTCTATCTATTTCTATCACTATCTTTAATTATTTCGATCTATCTACACCTATCTTTATATATAACTAACTATTCACACCTATCACTACTTGTTAACTAACTATTTCTATCTATCACTAACTCTTCACATTCTATTTTTATTTATTTTCCTTTACCTTTTGTCGAGCATTATCTCTCTTTATGCAACTCCCTTCTATTCTTCTATATCTATCTTCTATTTATTGAAGTTCCTTCTACTTATGTACACCTATTTATATTTCTAATTACCTATCTCTATCACTATCTTTTTATTACACTATACACACCTAACTCTATATCTACTTCTAACTATCTCCCCTTATTTATCCTATTCCTAATTCTACTTCTCTATATACACTTATCTCTATCCCTATCTATTTAAATCTAACGCTAACTATTCACCTATCATTATATTTTCATCTATTAACACGTCTCTTTATTTAAATCTGACTCTTTTCTTGATCCTCCATGTCTTTCTTCTTACAATCTTAATAGACTTCATCCCTCTCTCTTCTTTTTCTATCTCTATACTTATTCTCTATATTGCTTCACATAAAATAAAACTATCCTTATTATCCTGACTCTTAAATATTTCTTCCTTTGTCTCTACACTTGTCTGTTTCTCATTCACTATTATTCATTTTGCTGCGGACAAACCAAACGATACTACCTTAACATTTTCATCTCCTCCCTCTGTAGAAAATTCTTTACCTCTTCTAGACTCTTCATGTACTATATTCACCTCGTAAAAATCTCCTAACTCCAACTTATCAAAATTATCATTGCTACTTGTCTCCTTTATGCCTACTTTTATATCTTGTGTGTAACATACTGCTGCGTTCGCCTCTACTCCTATTAATTCAAACTCTTTGCTCACTATTAATTGTACTTCTTCTGACTTTTCCTCAGAATATTTAACTGCGTCGATCTCTTTCACTTCTTCTATGTCTACCTCTATAGCAACATTAATACACAACCCCATGTCATCCTCTGTGACCTCATAACTTGCCTTCCAGGGCAATATTCTATCCCTAATCCTAACTATCTTCCTCTCCATATCTATAACTACTCCTAACTTCATCACACAATCGACACCTAATATCCCTTTAAACTTCAATCCAGGTACAATTATGAATTCCTGCTCACAGCTTACTGAATCTAACTCTACTTATAACACAACTACACTATTCACTACCGCAAATTGCTTTTTATTTGGCGCTACCAGGTGACTTCTTTTTATTGGCATAATTCTGTCACACACCTTTTATTTAATTTCATTGACGAATTCCTCCAGTACTAAACTCGCCTCAGCTCCTGAATCCAACAACGCTCCTAAATTTTTCTCAAAAATTTTAACATCAACTATAGGCAAACAAAAATTTTCTTTAATTTCTGGCTTAACTTCTTCCTCAATTTTTAAAAATTCTTTTGGATGTTCGTATTTGTACACAATGATGTCTAGTGGTTTTTCCTTGTCTAAAAATCCTGTCCAGGTCTGTTCTCCCTACTTGGTCCTGGTCTTGCCACTATTTCTGCATATGTCCTTGGCGTCTCTACCCTGTTAGTACTGTCATTTTCCCTGTTCGTGGTCGATGTCTGTGTCCCCCTCATGTCCGGTGAACTGTTTTGTCTGGGTGCCCCAGGTCTTGGTGTGGGTCCTCTACCCACACTATTACTCCTAAAGAATGTCCTTCGTAGTTCCCAGTTCTGTCGGTTGTTAAAATGAAAATTTGTCCCCTGTCTTGGATAACTGTCCCTTCTATTGTCGAACCTCACCGTGTCCACCTGTCGTTTCCTTGTCTCACGAGGTCGTCCACTACTTACGTTATCATACCTTTGCGGATACTCTAAAAACATCTCCTTTTCTACAATATTCTGCAACGCCACGTGTTGCCGAACCTCAACCTCAAAATGTCGTGAAAGGTATTTTATAATCTGTCGGTCTGTTAATGGTGGATTTAATTGTTTGGCTATGCCATACTCTCGTATAGCATACAGCTCCCTACTTCCCGCAAATTTCCCTTTATATTTTCCAGTTATCAAATGGTCACGTACTTGGTCTTGTTTGTGGTCGCTCCAGTAGTGCTTCAAAAATCTCCTTAAACTCACTGTATGTCTCTATCTCCTGTCCTATGAGATTATACTAGACTTCAGCATGGTCTTTCAGTAACGCCTTTACAATATTTAGCTTTGCCTGTTCATCAAACAAATTACATACCAAACCTCTAGTATTATTTATAAAAATTTGAGGGTTCACCCCACTATCCCCATAAAATTTCATCTGTTGGTCCAGTGACATATTCACTGTTGCAAATCTGGGACCATCCCCCATCAAAGTTGAAACATTCTGTTTAATTCCGCTTACTTTTCTCTCAACCCTTCCTAGCTGATCTCTACATGAATCTATTATCTCTGTCATTTTTACATTAATCTCATCTTCACAGAAGATTCTAACCTCCGTTCTTAATTGTCCTATTTCCTGACTCAAGCCTCTTATATCACGTTTATTTTTATCAACCCTATTTTCTACTTCCCCCATTTTTACAGTTAGACTACTTTTAAACCCAGAAAACTCTTTCGTCGAATTATCGATTTTCTGGCTAATTTGTTCAAACTTCCGATTCGATTCGGCACCTCTCAACCCTTCCTAGCTGATGTCTACATGAATCTATTACCTCTGTCATTTTTACATTAATCTCAACTTCACAGAAGATTCTAACCTCAGTTCTTAATTGTCCCATTTCCTGACTCAAGCCTCTTATATCACGTTTATTTTTATCAACCCTATTTTCTACTTCCCCCATTTTTACAGTTAGACTACTTTTAAACCCAGAAAACTCTTTCGTCGAATTATCGATTTTCTGGCTAATTTGTTCAAACTTCCGATTCGATTCGGCACTCATCTGCTCCACTCTTTTTTTTAATTCTTCACCCATTTCCCTAAGCTCCTCACACTTCCGGTTTGATTCTTCCCTACTTAATCTCATTTCCCCTAACACTCTCATCATCAATTCATTACCTTGTTCACTTGATTCCGTCCTCGACTGATCCCTACTACCTCTGGCTTCCTCTATTTTTCCTGATTTATCAAATAACGCACTATCGTCACTTCCAATTTCAACTCCTTGGCTTCTTAACCACTCCTTTCTCTGCATACGTTTAACTCATTTCCTCACACACTCAAAAATATTTACAAATTTATACTACACACACTCTCTCTCAGCTCGCCAGTTTCCTGAAATAAAATTTACGAATTTTTATTTGGGAATCAAGCCCTCACGTTTGGGTCGCCATAAAATTACCGTGGTACGGGAATTTAAGCTCTTAAATCGAGCCTCAAAAAGTTCTGAAAAAAAAATTAAGAAAAATAAAATTTCTTACAGTACCTTTTTGAACGCTTTCGTATTTCTGCTTACCCTGGCTAGCTCAGCAATCGGCTTCTTCTTGCATACCTACCATCCTAAGTACCTTCCTTTCTCACCAACACAGTCAAATGAAATTACCATTCAAATAATGCAACAAAACATACAACCTTTTTATTTACACATTAACAAGTTTTCATGGTTAAGAAAATATTTACACCTTGGTACAGAGATTTAAAACTGTTACCATTTCAATAATTAAATCCTTTAAAGTTCTTGATTTTAATATATTTCAACAAATTTCTTTTAGCTGAGTAGATGGGCCCGTCATGCAACCCTAAATTGACTTTATTGTGGTCTATTGTGAGCTCATTATAACCCAGTTTCTCTAAATGTTTTTAAACCATTCATTTTTATTAAAAATTAAATCTAAAGACTCGTTTACTCTTTACAACAACATTTTATATCATCAATAAACATTTTTATATCATCAATAAACCTTTTTAAATAATCAAGATTAGTTGTCCTGTACATACACCCCTTTAAATGAGTTTTTATGGTATTAAATACACCCCCAATAAGTCAAAACACTCAAACACAAAAATATCAACACAAATGTTTATACAAAAAGTAAATTAATTTTCTTTACCTGGAGTAGGCTTTGTCCCTCGTCACCTCTGAAGATGGGTACCAGAAACCCTCGTCGTCGTGTCCATCTACTTCGATTATGCCTGGATCCAACTGATCCCCACTATCTAAATCTCTGCCACCACCTTTAACTTTCTACCCAGATATTTGCCTTGTTCAAACTTAACATTCCATACCAAGTACACTTCATGCATACTATTTAAGCTTTAAGCTTAGCTTACCCAAGTACCATCCCATCTGTCAATTGAGTTGTGTAGTAACGGTACCTTTTGTCTAGACCTTAGCACCACTCGTGTAATTTCACTTTTACTAATTTTCCGGTATGTTACTACAGCTTTTCATATTTCAAAACAGGATGTTGTATACTACTTTATCGAATAAACACAATAATTAATACACGTAAGAGCATATACTATCAATTACGTTGAAGATCTAAGCGCGATCTCAGATCTAAGGGAAAGAGAGCTTTAATATCTTTCTCCGTGTGTTTATATGCTTTTCAAAACCCCCTATGGAACCTATTTCCATTGAAAAGCTTATTTTCTAAACTGATTTTTAAAATTTCGAACGTAACGAACTCTAACCTCTGAAAAATTTCCTTTTCATCGTGCTGTTACATAGAAATTTGTTCGCTACCCTCTACGGACGCGAGTTTCTTAAAAACTGCTAGCCTTTGACACCTCTCATCTATCTTTCTCCGTTCCACGCATATTTGTTGTCTCCTTTAGAACCCCTCTTAAGCTACAGAAAATCGATATTGTTGTTGGCCTTCACATTTCCCCGTATATTTTAGACGTGACTTGTAACCAACGCTTTCTTATACATTTCTCTGTCTCTTTTACATTATAGATCATTCATTTCACTTAGGCTTTAAGGCACTTGTTATTGTTAGCAGTTTGTCAAACCGACCGTTGCGAACAATTTTTAGAATTTTGTGCTAACGTATTATTAAGTTCTATGAACCTGACATTTAACCAACAGGTGTTTCTTCACAGCCCCTTGTTGTTTAGAATAACAATTCCAAGTTTCTCTCCTTCTTAGGATTTGTAAACGACCGTTTTAGTTTATGTAAATGGAAATATGCGTTTAAATTATTGATTTTCTATACTTGAAAGCTACGTTTCTGATTCCATGCGCTTGATTTAAAATTATTACAATTTACTTATGCATATCCTTGAGTTTTTTGTATTCTAAAGCTTCTTCTCTTTTATGCAATTTTAACATTCTAATTTAGAAATACAAAATATGTTAATAACTGTCCGTCTTTACTATCTAAACTGATTAATTTGGCGCGTAAATAAATTGTTCCTATTTTCTATATACACAGTTGATAAAATTTTATTGTCTAGACCTCTTTAACCTATAATTCCACGTCAATATGTATATATATATATATATATATATATATATATTGATATGATAACGCCGCACGCTGATGTAATGAACGTCCAGTCTCCTGCTGAACGCCACCGCTCTGTGTTTTTCTAATATTCTAATTTTAATTATGCCTGGATAGCCCAGTTTAATTCACACAGTGCACAACGTTACGATGATCAAATAAAGTTACCCCTTCAAATCTTACCTGTCTGGAATGATAAAACGAAGTCAATCAATATTCGTATAATGAAAGGAAATAAAATCTACACTTCACAGTTTTGTAATCCCTTAAATAAACCCTTCAATCAATTAATATTATTTGGATCATTTATCCCAAAAATTATATCCCTTTAATTTAATTTAAAGTCACCAAAAACGACACCCTTTACTGAAAAAAAATCTAGAACGTTCAAGACCATTTTATCCTTATTACGTAAATTTCAACGTATTAAATATTTTTGTTGACTCCTTCCAAATTAGAGAAAAAAATATATTCAGTGTTTAAATTTAAATTTGAAATGATTCCTTATACTAGTTAGTCCTGACCTGTAATTTCCTGATGAGTCTTTTTCACCTTTTTGTTTGCTGTTGCGTGTTGTGGATCAACACCCCTTTATTATCTTCAATCGCGAAACAATGCTCTGCTTTGTACTCCTTCACGTGCTTTGAATTAATAATTCAGTATTGTTAATCCCTGTTTCCAAATTTCACCTGGTGCTTTATTTTATATTTTTCTGGATACTCCTTAGATCCTTTTTAGATTTCTTAGATATACCTTGGATTTCTGACAGAGTTCTGACTTAGATTTTTGACTTAGATTTCTTGGAGTTTTGACTTAGAGCCCTACATTATTATAAACATTTAATTTAAATTAATTAACAAATTTCTACTCACGTTTTCAGCAAAACGGCAAAAGCTTTTTTATATATCTTCAATGTAATTTGTCATTGACTATTATTATACAACACCACTTTTCACAATAATTTAATTTAAAATTTTTTTCGACGCGTAAGTTTTTGAGTAACAGTGATACAGGTTCGACGTGCTTTAAATTGAGACTGCCTCTCCTTATCAACTCTGAGCGTTATATAGCTTTCGCTATCTACATTTTTGATTGGTTTATCAGAACAGTCGTACAGAGTGTTGTAACCAACCATGGTTGTTTTGGGTATTCCTAGTAGTTTTCAATCTTTATTTCTGATGAAATTATTCTGTAGTTACATGCTATGCTTGTATTCCTATTATTTTACAATCTTTGACCGCCTGTTTTGTTATTATTATTGGACTTTAATTTAGCTTATGTCTATTGTTTGTGTAGATAAAACTTTTTGGAGAATTGAATAAATAACTGATGTAATATGAGTGGTGTAAATCCACGTGTTCCTGTTTATGTCTCGTATTTAAAACTTATCTTTGAAAGTGTGTCTCTTATCAAAGCGCTTTATTATTCTTTCTTTATCCCATGTGTAATTGCATGAAGACTTACGAGGTTTTATCTTATCTCATGCGTATCTATTTTATACACTTATTGAACGCTTCTTGAAGTGGTTTAATTGCATGTATAATTAATTCTCCGCTGAATACGTGTTCTATTATTTAAAGATATGCTTACTGGCATTGATTACAGTTACGGTCCATATACAGGGTGTTAAATGTTTGCTATTTGCATAATATGCGAATTATTTATTTCCATGATAAATACAGTTTTCTGATTCCTATTGCTATTTACATTTACTATGTGACCCTTTCGACTCAATACACCCCTAAACAACCCCTTGTCACAGCAATATATATATATATATATATATATATATATGTATATATATTTATAGCAATATTTCTGTATAGCACACAAAATTAATCCATTTGATTAAATCACACTGTCTCCATAATCGTAATTGGCTTATCAGTGTGTATCTTTTTGTTGTATTTAACCCATGTATTGCATATTGTAATTCTTAAAGATTTATTGTCACAGTACTTTTAATTGTCAAGAGATTTAGTAGTACTCAAAACTATCAGATTTTCTCCAATGCTGCATATTTTTTTCAGGCTTCATGATTCAAACTTTGCCGACAACTACATCCTCTTCTATAGGCTATATAGCGACATTGCTTTATCGAGTCCTTCACTGTTTAACAGTTTCTACGCGCTGCCGGATTATCCCATTCTTGTTATTTAATGTATGTAACCAAAAACATTACATCCGCATACCCTAAACCAGATCTACCATTAGCAATTGGTATAATACTGAAATGATTTTAGCTCCACGCGTTGGATGTAAGTGAAGCTGTATCCTTTTTTTTTGTTGTTCGCGGCTTAGTCTGGGAATTACCCCAAGGGTGAACAATGAGAATGGGCGTGGGTATGGTGTAAACTCAATAATAAGCAATCATCGAAAGGAAAAGGGAAATTGAGCGCCACTGTATCTTTATGGACAATATAAGAAATTCAATACTCCTATGAGAAGATACAGAAACTCATTGGATATAAGCACTATAAAAAACTTACAAGTTAATGAACTAACACATCTGGAAACCTCTTGAACATATCTGCATCCTCTTCTATCACGATGACCCTGAAAGAAAATGTTACACAACAAATTTTCCATTAAAAAGACACCATTTGTGCTTTTCAATAAAAGAGCATAACGATACTTATAAGTTAATCATCTTGAGATTACTACACCAAAGGTATTTTAGTTAAAAATGGATATCAAGAATAAATTAATTGTAACATGTCTGTACTTTTATATTGTTTCAGCATTCGTCTAATTTCGTTACTCAAAAATTTATTTTCTCAAATGTATTCTTATTAAAATTAATTACTCATAGAATAAAAACTTGAATCCAAAAATGTAATTTAATGCAATTTCTCTCTTTCCTTTTTTTTTGTTAAATATAGTTATAAGTATAAAATAATAAAATTGAATTCTGATTTTAACTATAAATCTTTGTTGACATAGCAAGACATTACTTTTTAATAATATTTTAAAACTAGATTCTTAATTCCCAACGAACAGATCTGTGAATTGGTTTACATATATATCAAATAAATTTAGTTCATATTCCTTATAAAAAATCTAAATCACACGTAGCTAGTTTAGGTAAATAGAATTTCAAATTTATCCTGGTATAGAAATGACACAATGACCCTACTAAAGATTAGACATCTGTAATTAAATCTTTTTAAACAGGAAGTGAACTTTGGAATCTCTTTGTTTTTGAACACATGTATATTTCACGTGTCTTACAAAATTACTTTTATATTACTTTCTAAAGAACCATATTTCACTTTCTTTAAATTTGTTTAGCACAATTTTAGAAAATAACTCTGTTATCAAATTAAGGAAATATTACCATTTTTATGATCTTACGCAAAGTTAATTCGTTCGTAAAATTTAACATGATTAAGTTAATTCTCTATTAAAATTTAATATCGTTCATTAATCCAATGAACACTTTTAAAAGTCTAGCAAACGTAGTAACTGAAAGTTTAAATACCTGGACTTTGCGAAGGTGAAGAAGTTACCTCTTCCAAACGAACTGCGATGCACAAGTTCAGGTCCTGCTTACAAAACTTGATGCCTAGGCAATAACTTTGATGACTAACATCTGCTCAACACGTTTTCCCCAACAAATGTCAAACAACAGCTTTAAATACATTCATAACAAAAGTTGCCCTAATTCTAATTATGATGCTGGTTATTCCAAACGCTAAGAAATTAAAGATCTTTTGTTTTAGTATAAAAATTACTTAAATATTGTGGTCTCACCGTTAATAGACATCGATATCTCTAGCCATGTTTGTTAAGAAGTGTGCTCCGGTGTCTTGCCGGAACCTGAAGAATGATAACATTCCAGCGCCCCCAAAACGACCACGAATCTTTCTCTTATACAATGGGTATCTGAAGACACCATTTGACACGCAATCATGTCCACATTCTATGAAGTTTGTAGCTTCGTTCACATTTTTAACCACAATGGCGAGTTTGCCTTTTAGTATCCTCCACGTAAAGAACAGCTGATCTGTCTTGCGCGTCACCTCGTGACACTATTTACGCAAGCGCTATTTTAATTTAATTTAAGAAAGGATGTAATCCGCCTACGGATTAGGCAACACAAATGACTTGTTCGTTGCGTAGTCCTTTTAAATAAGTTTTCAAAGTGTTTATTGCTATTAAATATTTCCTAGTAATGTATTTAAAGCTAATTAAATGATAATAACGTCCTGTTCTATTGTGAAATTGATTCCTTCAGATATTACTATATTGAATACAAAGATCGGATATCACAGATCTGCAATGAATACATACGATCTCTTTAAAACCAGTGCCACAGAATATATATTCGTTACACAGCCCCCGAACAAAAAGAAAAAAACTTTGAGATTAACTATATGTTAATATATACTTAAACGAGGTTTTTTTTATAGATAAAGACGAAAACTACTACCTAAACAAAAAGATAGGTACTAGACATACCGTTATAACAAACCCAAACAAAACAAAATAAACTTGAAACTTGATCTCCAAGCAAAAAATGTACAAGTGACTTTACAAATAGTAAATAGAAAATAAAGGAGCAAACAATCGAGTGAGTAGGTAACTCTGCGTACCACACATCCGTTAGGAATCAAAATAAGTAGGACATAATCGGTAAAAAGACGTAATCGGTAAAAGTAAAAATATTAAGGTCAAACACTCACGAGTTACAACCTAACAAGGAACAAGAACTACTATATTTCGCGGAACTTGAACTAAAACTCAAATAAAACCTTGACGCAAACCGCCGTAAAGCAACAAATAAATTTTCTTTCTTACCAATAACCTTAACACTACTAACATAAAATCGAAAAGCTCATACCAAAGTATATAAATATCACTAGCCTTCCAAAATTGCTTTCATTGTTGCTGATAAAAAAAAAATCCAGCACAGAAATCACAAAAAAACTGCTGCTTCTACAAAAAAATTTCTTTTCTTTTTTCTTAATCTCACTAAAACTAAACGAAATCGAAAGACCCACATCAAACTATATGGATATCAGCAATCATCTAAAAATGTTTTAATTCTTGCCAATAAAAAAATCCAACAATATAGTTGCAACACTAACTAGCTATCGCTTCTACAAAAAAATAGTCCGCACACCAAATCAATATACTTTCTTCAGGACACTCCAAAAAAATTTTCAACGCTACAGTGGCCGCACCAAATATCTTGAATCAACTCGCTTCAAAAATTAACACCTAAACATCTCACTTACTCTAAACACAACAGTACGTAAGTGGCTATCTCAAATATAAATTTCACTTAAGTGACCACTCACATAACTTGGACTAAACACACTCACAAAAATGAAACAGCAAATATTTACATAGTCCCACCACAACTAGAACAACAACATAGACTAAACAACCTACTTGTCAGCCTTACCTATTTAAACTAAATAATCTTTTAACGCGCATGAAATAACTAACATTAATGTGGTTCTACGATGAAGTAAAGCGAAAACGCAGACAAAATAACATTTTTATCTGAATTAACTACTTAAACTAAATAATCCAAAAACGCATTTTGGGGAATAGCACTACTTGAAATATCCGGCGATTTCCATGAGCACCAAGGCACCAGAAAAGCTCTCAATTAATCATCTCCATTCGACTTTATAATAAAATTCGTTCCATATCGACCTAGAAAAAAAATATCAAAAACGACTAATTAATCCAGTGGGCGATAGTCTGGACTGATGGCGGAATAGGGTTTCAGATCTTTGATATGCCATCTACCTGCTCTCGATCCGTCTAAATTAACCAAATCATACACCACACTCGAGCACCTCTTCTTAACTATACTCAAAACAAACTTTGGGGCAAGTTTAGCAGAAAACTTATTACTCGCATTCGACAATACTTTATTGACCCTCCACACTTTAGTACCAACCTCAAAAGAAGAATGTTTCTCCTTCTTAAATTATATTGATTGCTTGAACGTTCATAAGCTAAATGCAGTTTTGTTCGGGCATCTTCAAATACCTTAAAAATACCTTGGTGATCTGAAGTATGTAATGGGCGACTACCAGGAATGATTTCGACATCACTTTCGGGAGTAAATCAACTACCATAAAACTTACCAGTAATGGGGACGTGTCGGCCAAAAACCAAGAAGTTCGGAGTATAACTCGTCGACTCATGCATAGCAGAATTAATTGCAAATTGGATTTGTGCTAACTCAGTATCCCATTTATCATGTTCTTCAAGATAAGACCGAATAGCTGTCCCTACAGTTCTATTAATCCTCTCGACAAAATTACATTGCGGCGGATAGACAGCATTATACCATATTTTTTGAATTTCAAACCTATTACATAATGACCTAAAAATTCGATCAGCTAAATTTGAACCATTATCGCAAATAATGAATTGTGGCACTCCAAACACTAAGAAGACCTTTTGTTCTATAAACTGTTCTATAACGTGTGACTTTGCACTGCATAAAGGATGTAAAATTGTATATTTTGAAAACCAATCTCCGACTACCAAAAGCCATTTAAATCCTAATTTCGACCGAGGGAATGGACCCATAAGATCCAATGCAATTATCTGGAATGGAAATTTAGCTTCTTTCTCTTTTCCCATTAGACCTAAAGGACCTGCATTAGAAGACTTTTGTGCTCCACACACTAGGCATGCACGACAAAATTTCAGCACATCTACGTTCATTTTAGACCAATAATAATTTTCCTGAACTCTGGTGATAGTCTTCAAAAACCCAAAATGTCCTGCAACTGAGGGATCATGACATGATCTGACAACATCTTCCCTTTGGACTTTCGGAACCAAATATTTCCACTCTACGATGTTCGGTGACAAAGGCAAGTTTGACGAAATAAACTTAAAAACAAACTCATTCTCAACTTTCCATTGAGGGTATTTCTCAGGTGACGTCAAAATCTTATCACGTAATGACACATACCAATTTTCTAAATTATCAAGCTTGACCTCTATTAAATTTACGACATGATGTTCCTCTTCACGACTAAGACAGTCAGGAACTACGTTAAACTTTCCCTTCCTGTGCACTAAATCAAACGAATGTTGTCTTAACCTTCCTGCCCACCTAGCAAGTTTTCCTGTTGGATTCTGCAAATTACTTAGCCAAAGCAACGAAAAGTGGTCTGTAACGACTGTAAAACGAACTCCTTCGACCCATGGACGGAATTTTTCAATGGCAAAGATTATCGCAAGACATTCTTTCTCTGTTGTTGAGTCATTTCGTTCAGCACGATTAAGGGTTTTGCTGACATATGATATTACACGTTCTTCTCCATTAATATTCTGAATTAACACAGCTCCGAGATCTGTATTACTGGCATCACATTCAATAACAAATGGAGTGGAATAATCTGGCTGCGCCAGGAGTGGTGCAGACACTAAAGCTTCTTTAATCGACACAAATGAACGCTCAGCTTCAGGAATTCAAGCAACGGTTTGGCCTTTTTTTCTTTTCTTGATAAGGTCATTAATCGGCGAAACTAAGGATGAAAAATCCTTAATAAAACGACGGTACCAACTACACATACCGAGAAATCTTTTGACCTCCGTGGTGTTCTTCGGGCGTGGAAAATTGACCATAGCCGATACCTTATCCGGATCTGTTCTTAGGGAATTTGACCCTAATATATAACCAAGAAATTTGAGTGATCTCCTAAAAAATTCACACTTTTCTAGGTTCAAAGTTAGATTTGCCTCTCGAATGCGTTCCTTGACTTCATACAACAATTTCAAGTGCTCTTCAAACGTCGGCGAATATAGAATTATATCATTTAGGTAACAGAAAAGGTATGGTTCGAATCTCGGACCAAAAATTGCATCGACCAAACACTACTGAGTCTGTGCAGCATTTTTTAGATGGAACGGCATCATCACAAATCTATATTGTCCTCGTGAAATAACGCTAAACGCTGTTTTATCTTTTGACGATTCACTAAGAGGGACCTGCCAAAATGATTTATGCAAATCAAGACTGGAAATATAATTCGGATTATGCAACATCCCTAGAATTCTGTCTATATTAGGAAGAGGGTAGCTGTCATGAACTGTAACATCTTTTAACGCTCTACCATCAATGCAAAATCTATATTCCTTACTATCCTTCTTCTTGACTAACAACATGGGCGAATTTCACGGACTTTGACGCGGTTCTACGACTTTTAAACGAATCATTTCATCTAGTTCTTTATCTACCTCTTTACTAATATAAGGAGACATAACATAAGGTTTCTTTCTGAAGGGTTTTGCATCGCCTGTATCGATATTCATCTCCATCATATTTGTACGTCCTAATTTATCAGCACTAGAAATTTCTTCAAACGAATCGATGGCAGCTTGTGCTCGAGACCGCTGATCCATTGACAAATCATCTAAGTGGAGTAGACAGTCACTGTATTTCAATGGGACTGATGATGGGCCTACATACGGAATAATATTCTCACTATCGCTTTGTACATGCCACGAATTATTTCTAAAGTCAGCTATCTATCCGAATAACTTGGCAAAATCACTACCGAATATGAAAGCATGTGGTAAAAATGACACAACTAGAGCACTGAGGATGCGACATTGCTTTCCTATTGAAATGGGCAAATCCACGATTGCTTCTACTGGTTTCAACGCTCCATCTGCCGTAAATATACCTTTCTTTTGTGACTTAAAAATTTTTAACTTCAATTTATCGATTAAAGGTATAGCAAAGGACCCTACCACCGAAGTAGTACACCCTGAATCTAAAAGACCAGTGACATCAATACCAAACAATTTAACCATCACACATGGTCGATTATCACCAGATTTTTCAATAAATAACGAATCAGTCTTGGGTTGTGAATTAGTATGACAAAAATTTTTTACTACACTAACCAATCTGACCACTCTTTCTTACTAAAATAATTCTTCTGCTCACAAATCATAATTGCTGCCTTTTGAGAAGGAATGGAATGTCGGCCGCGCAACATCCATCTCCTCACTCGTTTTTTGAACACGATGGGCATTTATCACGTGTAACCCTTCTATGACCGCAACCAAAACAAAAAATTCTTTTTGGGGATTTGCAATACCGAAATGAATGGTCATGTCTCGAACAATTCGAACATCCTGGAATAATTTTGGATGAACCCTTAGAACTAGCAGAAGCAGGTACTGGTAAAGACTTATCATTACCTATAATCTGAACTTGTGGAGCAGATGTCTTCTGAATATCGACACGACTTCCCGATGTAGAAAAATCTATTACATAAACCTGATGTCTATTCCTTACCGTCAACTTGACATTGTTGTGGAATTTAGATGAATTACTTGACTGAGTGGAAACTGATTTTTGTTTTAACAACATGGCTTCCTCTAATTTTTTGCATAATTTTATTAATGTAGGCATATCCTCTATATCAGAAAGGGCAAGTTGCGATATAAATTCCGGTAACAAATTTTTTCTAAGTATCCTAACTTTTGTAATCTCTGCTGGAGCATTGGGTAGTTGACTAAATAAACCTTCCACGTGAGCTACGAATAAAACAATTGGTTCATCCCTCTTTTGACGACGATTCTTTATAGTTTCCCAGATCTCATCCTCTGAGTGAGCTGGTAGGAAATCTTCTTTCAAACGATTTACCAGGGATTCCCAATCTTTTAAGGAATCTCTTACACTCCTAAACCACACCAAAGCATACCCAACAAATAATTTGACTGATGACTCAAACAAATCCCTATTCGATACCTTACGCGATTGAGCCAACTCCTTTACTCTATCTAAAAAGAAATACAACAGTTTGGGATCTCCTGAAAATTTACTGACCAAGTACTAATGGGGATTGGTGGAGGAAGATATGAAAGAGTTTGCACAGGCGCAGCTACTACTAGTGGAGTTGTGTGACTTGCATCACCTGGGCTGTTTGATCCTGCACTTGCTTTCACTTTTTCATACAATTCTGCTTCAATAGTAAGAATAGTTGCTAATAATTCTTTTTTGGATAGTTCTGCCTCCTTCGACTTGTCAGACGGAAGCCTCAAACGTTTAACTCGACCAGATACATGAACAAGCTTTGAAAGTACTCTTTTAAAAATAGAATCTCCTGAATCACCTTTGAATTCTAACACCAGATGTTTTACTGACTTTATGGTCGCGTTTATTTCTTTATACTCTTCTTCGAATTCTACTTTGTATACCGACAGATCAACCAAACAATCAGGGTTCCCTACCTCCTTAGCTAACAATCTACCTAAAAATTTTCTCTTTTCTACTACAGGCCTGACACTTTCTATTCCACGGAGTTTCAATTCATATTCAAGCTCTTCTTTGAGTAAATGCACGATCTGAAATGTTTCTGCCATTTTCGAAAAAATTATTATGTCAATTTATAAGTATTTTGTTTTTTAACCCGCTCAACACCGAAATAACGAAAATTTTACTTTAATACAAACTTATGCCAGTTACAACATTTAAATAACTATCGATTTAAACTTTGAGGTTCCAGACACGACATGAGTACTATGAAAAATTTTTTACCAAACTATTTTTGAGTTTATCACAAACCAATAAGTTAAACGATATTGTAGCAACTTACTGTTACCAATTGAGTGAACCCCTTTTAAACGACCATCGCCTTTTAAACGACCATCTAGCGTTGGATGCAAGTGAAGCTTTATTCTTTTTTTGTTGTTCGCGGCTTAGTCTGGGAATTACCCCAAGGGTGAACAATGAGAATGGGCGTGGGTATGGTGTAAACTCAATAATAAGCAATCATTGAAAGAAAAAGGGAAATTGAGCCCCACTGTATCTATATGGACAATACAAGAAATTCAATACTCCTATGAGAAGATACAGAAACTCATTGGATATAAGCACTATAAAAAACTTACAAGTTAATGAAATAACACATCTGGAAACCTCTTGAACGTATCTGCATCCTCTTCTATCACGATGACCCTGAAAGAAAATGTTACACAACAAATTTTCCATTAAAAAGACACCATTTGTGATTTTCAATAAAAGAGCATAACGATACTTATAAGTTAATCATCTTGAGATTACTACACCAAAGGTATTTTAGTTAAAACTGGATATCAAGAATAATCAGTTGTAACATGTCTGTACTTTTATATTGTTTCAGCATTCGTCTAATTTCGTTACTCAAAAATTTATTTTCTCAAATGTATTCTTATTAAAATTAATTACTCATAGAATAAAAAACTTGAATCCAAAAATGTAATTTAATGCAATTTCTCTCTTTCCTTTTTTTTTGTTAAATATAGTTACAAGTATAAAATAATAAAATTGAATTCTGATTTTAACTATAAATCTTTCTCGGCATAACAAGACCTTACTTTTTAATAATATTTTAAAACAAGATTCTTAATTCCCAACGAACAGATCTGTGAATTGGTTTACATATATATCAAATAAAGTTAGTTCATATTCCTTATAAAAAATCTAAATCACACGTAGCTAGTTTAAGTAAATAGAATTTCAAATTTATCCTGGTATAGAAATGACACTATGACCCTACTAAAGATTAGACATCTGTAATTAAATCTTTTTAAACAGGAAGTGAACTTTGGAATCTCTTGTTTTTGAACACATGTATATTCCACGTGTCTTACAAAATTACTTTAATATTACTTTCTAAAGAATCATATTTCACTTTGTTTAAATTCTTTTAGCACACTTTTAGAAAATAACTCTGTTATCAAATTAAGGAAATATTACCATTTTTATGATCTTACGCAAAGTTAATTCGTTCGTAAAATTTAACATGATTAAGTTAATCCTCTATTAAAATTTAATATCGTTCATCAATCCAATGAACACTTTTAAAAGTCTAGCAAAAGTAGTAACTGAAAGTTTAAATACCTGGACTTTGCGAAGGTGAAGAAGTTACCCTCTTCCAAACGAACTGCGATGCACAAGTTCAGGTCCTGCTTACAAAACTTGATGCCTTGGATATATATATATATATATATATATATATATATATATATATATATATATAGTTGACGACTAACATCTGCTCAACACGTCTTCCCCAATAAATGTCAAACAACAGCTTTAAATACATTCATAACGAAAGTTGCCTTTAATTCTAATTATGATACTGGTTATTCCAAACGCTAAGAAATTAAAGATCTTTTGTTTTAGTATAAAAATTACTTAAATATTGTGGTCTCACCGTTAATAGACACCGATTTCTCTAGCCATGTTTGTTATAAGTGTGCTCTGTTGTCTTGCCGGAACCTGAAGAATGATAACATTCCAGGGCCCCCAAAACGACCACGAATCTTTCTCTTATACAATGGGTATCTGAAGACACCATTTGACACGCAATCATGTCCACATTCTATGAAGTTTGTAGATTCGTTCACATTTTTAACCACAATGGCGAGTTTGCCTTTTAGTATCCTCCACGTAGAGAACAGCTGATCTGTCTTGCGCGTCACCTCGTGACACTATTTACGCAAGCGCTATTTTAGTTTAATTTAAGAAAGGATATAATCCGCCTACGGATTAGGCAACACAAATGACTTGTTCGTTACGTAGTCCTTTTTAAATACGTTTTCAAAGTGTTTATTGCTATTATATATTTCCTAGTAATGTATTTAAAGCTAATTAAATGATAATAACGTCCTGTTCTATTGTGAAATTGATTCCTTCAGATATTACTATATTGAATACAAAAATCGGATATCACAGATCTGCAATGAATACATACGATCTCTTTAAAACCAGTGCCACAGAATATATATTCGTTACAATACCTTGTTGGAAATAGAATGCAGATTTCTCAATTACAGTTTAAGGACACATTAATTAAGCAATAGATAATATTTTACATCTTTCTTAAATCTGAATCCTTATGTTTCAATTGCAATGGCGCTAAACATGGAAAAAGATACCATACTATCCTGCACAATAATTTACAAACAAATTCGTACTCTAAACCTCCTTAGCGAAATGCCGCATCCAATACCCATTCCAATACTGGAGCAATCTCTAAAATAGTCCAAGGTATTCCAACAACGCCTCCTCCTCCTATTGATGAAAAGGATAACTTTTCTTCCAGCCAAAATGGAGGGTTTCCTATAGGCAGGTAAATCTCGAAATCAAGTTCGAATTTAAATGCTCCAACTTCCGAGTATAGTGTTCGCGATAATTTCCTAACATCTTCAGTGTTGTCATCCCTTTTTAGTGGTGATGGGGATCCTGAAGTATTGTTGGCCACAGCTATGGTCACTCTATGTCCGACGAAATTAAACTAGAAGGTATCTCAAACAAGGTATTGGGTCTTTAGTGGAATCCCACATCTGATATTTTTTCTATTTCACTCCCCAAGTTTTTTGCGATAATACATCTTCTAAACACAAGGCTTTGTCCATCATCGCTCAAATGTTCGATCCCTTAGGCGTCCTTGATCCATATATTGTCATAGGGAAGATATTTATGCAATGACTGTGGCAATAAAAGTTATCCTGAAATGAACCATTAGGCCGTGAATTCAGTAATGATTGAAATAAATCCCTAGATTCAGTTGTATTTTTGCAATATTTAAAAATCCTTCTTTTTCTATTTTTAGAAAAATTCATTATTATTATCCAACTCCCTAGCCTTGCAGACAGTAGTGTAAAAGCGTATGGAGTTTGCTTATACATCCGAACAATATATTCGGACAATACGGTTTCTTGTATTTTGCTCACATCTAAATCCCGAGTGAGTCCTCTTAAAACAATTTCCCTCCCGCGCCTAGAGTTATGCGCAGTGGTTCTATTGGCTGAACTCACACAGAAGGTTTTGGAAATATTTCAAGGTGTACTAACCTTTGAGTCAATAAATTTATGAACCGATTCCCAAATGTGTCTTCGCTGAATAGCATCTTCTCCTTCCCATTGGCAAACTTTCGTTGCCAACAGTGTATCTTTAATTCAAGGTTGTTCTTTTCAAGATCATTGGTGACGTGTCACTTCTTCTAAAAACCCTGCTGATCTACATTCCAGAGGTGTGTTAGTTCCTCAACTAATGGCTTCAAAATTATGGTGGCACGGGCCCAATTTTCTTTCTTATGTAAATTCGATTTTTTTTTATTAGGATTTAAAAGATGTTCCAAAATCATTCCTGGGCAAAAGGCTACTAACCTTTAGATGTTACTTACAGAAATAAATCCGATAAGTGAATTTTGGACCCCATTATTTGTTAATTTTTTTCAAATTAATAGATTACTGCCTACTATTTGTTACGTTTTCCGTTTTATTTCAAATTCAAGAAGGTTGGTTGATAAAATAACAGGTCCTTTGACTATCCAAGAGGTAAATTCTGCCTTAGCGCTGGCCATTCGTTAGATCCAAGCTTCAGCTTTCTCTAAAGAAATTTCTAAATTGAAAGCACAAAAGCCGATATTGAAGAAAAGTACATTGTCACTAAGCCCATTTCTAAATGAAGACGGGTTTGCTCAGACAAAATTTTAAATAAAGCGCTTTTATTATAAAAATATGAGTATCAAACTGTTTATGAATCGCATCCTCCCTTTCAAATTAGTTGTTGACGTCGTTGCCGATGCGATGGCACCGATTAAGGCATTATCTTGGACAAAACAATTTTCTCATATCTAGTTAATTGATGTATATTGAGCGTGTAACAGATCTAATGGGCTGGGGTCATTTTCACATTTGTGCGCAATGTCAAAGATATCTTGAAGCGCGTTTATTAAACTGATGCGTAAGAAGTGCCTGCGTTTCAGTTTTTTCGCTATTACTAAGTTTATAAGCTAAATGCAAACAGAAGTGATAACAAAAATCAAGCCTAATTAATGTATTAGAAACGAGATCGTAATTCTCACTAATTACTCTATCGAAACACAGGCGACGTTTTCTAAATCCTTAAATAACTCCAATAAACAAAAGGTTAAATGCAAAACATAACAAATACTTTGTGCCTTATTTAAACTGATAACAGTACTTTACAATGATAAATTGAAATGAACTAGAACTTAATATACGAAACGATTCTACAATCGAATGGAAAGCGATATAACCTTGATAAAGCGGCGAGTTTTATTTGCAAATAAAGCAGTCAATAATGAAGTAGCTTCCACGTTTAATGCATACCTGGCTCGCATAAGAACAATGTTTAGCGCTGAATTCGATTGTGGAGAATAGTGGACGTGTAAATTATGAGTAAAGTTTAAAAAGCAGTTCAAGTACTTACTAGTAATAAGCTGCAACTTCTAGCGGCAACGGTGGCAGGAACGAGAAATGGTCGACCATTTGCCGCAACGTTTACAACACCATAGCTAAGAACACTTCTCTGTTTAAAAAAGCTTATAACGACTGTACTGTACAACTATGCTGCACATACAACACAAAGTACTTGAAGGTTGAAATGGTGGAAAACCATAGATTTTACTATCTACACGACTGATGGGAATTCCCCTACAAGGTACATCCTATGCTATAAGTCAAAATTAATTTCAAAAGAAAAAATATATCAAACTATTTGACACTGTTGACAAAATCAATGTGCTTTTAGGTTGTTTATTATTTTCTGGACATCATTGATTACCTAACGAGAAAGGCTACTGACTAAATCGAGAAGATTTGGGACTTGACATTGTAAAATTGCTTATTCATTTTGTTCACTATTTCCAAGTTGACGATAGCAAAAACGACATTTTAGAATCCTACATTGATAGATATGATCAATAAAATTTTTTAAAAAATTGTGCGTTTTTTGATTAACACTTATTTGTAGATGAACTGATTGTATAATATCATTCTCATCATTAAAACAATTTACTATATGTAAACATACAAGCTTTGGTTTGGGCTTTATGTCAAACCAATGGATGTAGCTATAACTTCTCTATACAGTGGCAAGACAGCAAAAGAAAGTTTAAAAACAGGTGATTTTCCATCGAGGTACAAGGTAGTTACAAATATGTTATCTGTTGGAAATTTAAGTTAGAATATAGGCCAACCAAGCCAACAGATAATTGCAAATATTATTTATGCAATGTTTTGGTAAAACTCCCATTTCTTTTATAGAATGTGAAAAACTACAATGTCGGATTCTTAATGAATTATGTTTAGATGTTTGAAATGTATATCATCGATGAGTAAGTCAATATGTGTTAATATATGTTTTTATTAACACAAACATATTAAACATAATCACATGTATTAATACATTAGTTTAGTATATTTTCTAAATAAGTTGTTTTGATATGACAATGAATTGTAAGCAATAAGTTGCTAGTATTTTTATTTATACAATCTAAGATATCACCCTAAGTCACTGGAGTTTTGAAGTGCTGTGCAATTTATGTTAGCACTTTGCTGTATTTTCTAGATTTTGTTAGATTGATGGCATTCGTCTCTTCTTCGGTCCAAGACATAGTGGTGTTAAATTCCATATATAAATCGGCAGCTACATTTTCTCTATCTAATTTCAATTGATTTATGTGTTTTAATACTCCAATTGTATATGCAAAAAATGTTCTCATAAATAAAACTTGATATGCGATTTTGTGTTTTTTAGTTTTTTAACTGTATTTGTCAGAGCAATGCGTTTTCACTATATCGTATTGTTCTTTTACATACATAATAAGTCAAGGAATAAGCTTTGTTCTATATTCAATATCTTCTTTCCATTCAAATAATTCTAAAAGACACACAAATAAACAAAAAGTATTTATTATTTACAAGAATATTACATGTTTCATATTCCTCATATCATCATATTTTAAGTAAGCAACAAATGTTTGTCATAATCATTTTTATAAACAATACATTTTCATATTGTACATTCAAACCCATTTTTTTGTTCATCATAGTAATTTATGTTATAGGTACTGTGTAAACTATTGCAATCTTTTAAATTTCGCAATGTATATGATTATCGATTTTGTTACATGTGCTGCAGCTGGGACGGAAAAGGTGCATTGAACTCTAAAAGTCTATACTACTTACCCATAATCAATAGTCTTAACATAAACAAAGCTTTAATAGTAACCCTAACAGAATACTAAATAACATGTGATGAGCCAACCATTACATTCCATTGTAGGATCCTATTGGAGAACTTAAGGAGTGTCATTTAATGACCTGTAAATAAACAACAATTAATTTGTTGCTCCCTCTGTCGAATTTTAATAAAAAGACCGCAGAAAACCAGACATACGCATTCAAAAGCTGCTGACTTTAATCCTACTGCCGTTACTGTAGTGTTTATTATACTGCGATTATATATTCCCTAAATGTAAAACATGTGTTTATTTGTGTTGCCACCTGTCCCAAATTTAATGTAAATTAATAATTGGTATTTGTCTAGATCATTAATGAATAATAACTAAGCTATCAAGCATGGCAGTGTTAAATCCAAATCCTCCGATAGCGAAGAAGATAAATTTATTGCTATTCATTTAATAAAGATGGTTAAATAGACATTAGACTCCAAAAATGAATAACTATATGAACATTGTATCACAGATGGAGAATGCACAAGTAAGTTATTAGTATTTATTACACACTATGTAGCTTATAAACACATAAAACAAAAGTAAGGAAATTCAAAAGGATTATGTATTTTTATCTTACATTGTGAAACTTAGAATGTGCATATCCGCTATGTTGATCTATTAATTTATTTTTAGTTCAAGTGTCACTTCAGAGTGTTTTGTGAGATATGTTATAATATAATTGAACAGTTTGGAAGTAGCAACTTTTATCCCTATCGTAGTAATGGATGTGTATCTTCTATTACCGTTAAGTGTCACATACTTAGTATTGTGCAGTTTGTGGCAAATAAATGCTTAATGAGAGATGTTGGGGACAAATTTAACATGGTTCTTTCAACATTCCATGAAGCATAATCATGTGTGATAAAGCTTTTTAATGAATACAATACCAAATATAATGTATTTTCCAAGTACAGAAGAACAAAAAAGAATTGTAGCAGAAGGTTTTATAAAGATAAGTGGAAATCCTAATGTGCTAGGCTGTGTTGATAGCACCATTGAACTATGTATTGACATAACTGGAAAGGGCTCGAAGTTTGCATATACTGAGGCAACTGGTCAGGTTATGCAACTGGTCAATCTGGGAGGTTGTTGTCTTTCTTTTACACATTGCATTTACTGGAACTGTAAAGTAATTTTGAACAATTTTATTGATTATTTTATTCTGCTTTATGTTTTAAGCAATTTTCTTATTTATTATCAATACAATAAAATATAATTGTACAGTATGCTGCGCAGATTAAAAAGAAATAACTTACACTGGTTAATACTCACAATCACGCTGGTATGCTTCTAAAGATCTGCTGTTGATATCTTCGGATTTTCAATGTGGATTGTAGTTAACTAGGTTGATAATGATGTGAAGCACTAATGTTTTAATGCCGATACTAGATATTGTTAACAACGAAAAACGACACGCACTTGGGCGAATTGTTACCTTAATGTAGGTTCCGACTGGTCGTCTGTAACACACGACGTGTTGCGCACAAAGTTCGAGAACGACTTTTTATAACGTTACGGCAGGAACCAAAAGGAAATAAAGTTCGGGTTGGTTCGTATTGGACCGTGAATGATGGGGGTTTACTTATGTACAAGTCAAGGCGGTACTTAATAATTTCTACAACTAATATGCAATTTATATGTATAATAAATTAAACTATTAAAAGGCATTAACAATAATACTTAAAGGAAAATACATTTTGTCTTTAAATATCTATATTAACAATTCTTAAATGAGATAAGTTTGCAAAATTGTTGTCTTATACTTGCATCTTTTCCATGCAACTTGGATGTTAATAACTTTGCTTTATGGGGCACTCTACACTTGATATAAATATTGGCAATACTTCTAATTATTTGAAGCTCATGCAAATCCTCTGTCACGTGTTATTCGCAAATTGGATGTTTGGACATAAATAAATGTAAATTAGCAGAAAATTGACATTTGGCAATATTTTGCAATTTCCTTATAAGATTACTTGTTTTACGTAATTCTTTTTCGAAAAACAGTCTAACTGATTTTTCTAACAAATTTACAATTTTGTATACAGTTTCAGAAGCATTGTATAATTTCCCTCGGTGTATGATTTGAGTAAATTTTGTGTAACTTCTATTTTCGGCAGCATAATTATGTTCATTAAAAATGTTGGGCGATAAATTAAAAATTTCGACGCACTCACTGCAATTGATAGTTTTAATTAATTTGCGAACAATGTGACCCGAAATGTAGTATACGACATTTTCTTGATAGTCTTTAAGTTCACTCCTATTAATTAATGATAAAATCTCACATGGAAATCGTCGTCTGTATTATATCCATCATTAATGGTTTGTTTTTCTGACCTAAATTCAAATGTTGAAGTACAATATGTGCCATAGTCTCCACAATTTGTATTTGCACTTGGTTTTATTGAATTTTTAAATAATAATTGCCTTAATGCCCATTTCAATTTGTTTGTGTTGGGATTATTGTTCCAGCCACTTCTGGATCTTATGTAAGAAAAAAACAATTCAAGATGACGCTGTGAACATTTAAAAGTAAGTAAATACTCAAGAGGATGTTCTTCTAAGGCAAACAGTTCTTTTGCCAAGTTGAGCGTGCTTTTCATATTGATTAGAAAACCAAGTGCAAAAGTTTTCCTTCCATGATTTAAAATTGGAATTGAGTTCACATACAATGACCTAAGATATATGGAACTTTTTCTCAATAATTTCTGTAAAGTATGCAATTGTATGAGGTCGTATTGGTGCTTTGAAACCCTTCCCAAAAGGATTTCTCGAGTTTAATATGTCAAATAATCTATCAATCACCCTCACAAATTCAATGGTTGCTTCACAGCCATAAAAATTCGGATCTAAATCGCTTGGTAGGTATTCTATCGCATCTGCTACTCTGCTGCTAAGTGCCTGTGCTACTAAACGAACATTCATTACTTTATTTTTATAATAAACGTGCCGTTGTAAGCGAATTGGTCACATGTAATTGTTGCACATCTTGTACCTCTTCCAGCCTTCTCAAATATTCCCAGGAAATATTACCTTTATTCGACATAAATCCAACCTCAGCAAATGCATTTCTGGCCAATTTTAACATATGGCAACTATCCAGCAAACAATAAACATTAGTTTTCGAAGTAGGGTGCAAGAAAGAAGACTCGATACTACCACTAGATAGATTGCAGCCCAACTTATCGATGTCGATACATTTGTAGCTGTACCATCACAGGTAATTGACCTGATTGCAATTCCGATTTCATACAAATGCCTTAAAGAAGCTCACAATTGTTTGTATTTCAGCATTTATTTTATTTATTAAAAAATAAGCGGCAGGACATTTAAAATTGTCCGAATATCCAACTATTTGAAAAAACAAGGCTTCAGATACTGCCGAATCAAAATCAGTATCAACAGCACCTCCAAAATCCCTTTTTTGATCATCCAGATAATTTGCTTTCCTATTGCCATAGAATCAAAAATGAGACTACAGTTTTTCAGTTCCGATTTCTTTATTGCTTCTTCTTTCAAGAAATCAAATATCTCAGATAAAAATCCAGGTTGACAATCCAATCTACACAACCATGTTCTAATTGTAGGAGGGTTTGGTAAATAAAAGTGAGTCCTTACCAAATAATATGCCTTAGATGAATAGAAATATAATGTATGAGCAAATTGTTTCATTAATGAAAACGTCATTGTGATTTGTTGGATAACGCCTGATTACGTTTCTGGTTCATTACAAAATCCAAAGGAAAACCTATGAATAAATGTTACATAAAGACACTGTGTACTATTAATAGCATATTTATAACCTTTAAAATAATTTTTCAAAACAACATCCAAATTTTCATTGTTGTATTGTAAGCCCTTTTTGTTAGTTCTGCCACCAATTCTTTCATATTTGCTATTTTTAAATCTCTCCATCTCAATTTCTGTTTCAGAGTTTTTATCTTTCTTTGTTGTTGACGATAAACACGATTATTGATATCGCTATTTCTCGTTCTGGTTTGTGTACCGATATCCACCCTAGCAGAGCAACGTGGGGCATCTACATCCATTTCTAATATATTAGCAGATGGTAAAGCAATATTCCGAATAGCAGCTTATAATTCAAAGCTCTACAAAAACGGAATATTTAAATATACCTACAGTTCGGTTTAATAATCGTCGGTTAGACGAAGCGGACTTCTGCATGTGTTTTGGAAGAGCAAAAATGGTTGGCACTGCATCCGGTTTTAAAATTTTCTTTGTGCATCCAGGTTTAATTTGGTAGTCTAATTCCAAAAAAATATTCACTACAAAGCCTACTACATTTTGCAGGATACCATTTATCTTTCCGTATAGCATTAATCCATAATTGCAAAATTTCAAGACGTTTAAAAGGAAACCTGTAAAATATTATTGTAATAATAATTTAACATTTAAGACCTATACGTTACTACAACTTACGTATGAAATTGGATACTTCTCATAGGATTATACTCATTAGAACACCCAAATGCAACGCAGTGATTTACCATTTTCATATACTAATATAAGCCACTTTTAAGAGCTTATAAATTTCACTTTCTTTAAAAGAATACAATTTCAACAATATGGGATAAATATAAGTTCAAGTAAATACTTAGCAAATTTAAGTGGGTAAGGGAGTGGTTAATAACGCCATACAGAGGCTATGAAAACTTAAGTCGGGAACAAGTTTTACGCAATAAGAAATTTTCAGTCACAAAAGTAAAAATTGAGAATGCATTTGGCCTTTTACAAGGCTGTTTCAGGCAACTATGCAACTCAGAGATTCATAGTGTATTTAAACACCTCAAAATTTATTTTGTCATGTTGTGTACTACATTATATATTTAAATTAGAATATGATTGAAGTCGAAGTAGGCAACAATAATATAAATGACAGTAATAATTATTATTCTGATGGTGAAAAGAATTTGTGTAGATTAGATGAAAAAGACTACCTTTGCTACTTGTTGCTGTAGATTAATTCCAATTAAATTATTACATCACTTTAAGATGGAAATGACCATTAGGTTTTAGGTTTAATAAATTGTAGTTGTTCATTTAATATTAGTACCTATATGCATTCAAACTGTTACTTTTTCTCTTTATGTTTCTGTTGAACTAATAGATTGAGGAATATAGGGATTATTTGCTTAAGCCTATAAAAACATTGTCCAATGCATACATTAAAACTATATTCAAACTAGTCAGTAAAAAAATAATGATTCATTTACATTTATTTCATTAAAACCATGAACTAAAAACAAAAAATATTTTATCCAGAGTAATAATGATGCTTGCACAAATAAGCTTTTTGACTAGTGATATGTAGTTACTATATAGATGTTCACTAATTTCTCGAACAAAGTCCAATTTCTTCCTATACCTTTTATTTAGATCCTCTTCCTTTCGCTCAGCAATTTAAGTTAGTATTTCGGCTATGGATACAGCTCACAGAAGCAAACATGAGCCATGGAAAATATGCAAACTAATACGCGTCATCAACACATATAGTAAACCAGAGAACCGATCAAGTTGAATGTACATTGCAAGACAGAAATTAATTTTTCTAATATCCAGTGATGGGTAAATTAATAATCGAAACGATGATTAAAAACGAAAAAGATTTGTAATTGACAGTAATGTACCTTTTGCACGTAATACATAATTATTTAATTGATATCTACGATGTTTTGTTCATAACTACTAATATGCACCATTATTTCTTTGTCTACATCAACAATATGTTGCATTCCCAAATATAATAATTCGATACTAATTCAATAAATCGAAATTCAAACCACCGCCCATCACTATAACTGTGTCCTTGGGCAATAAGTTGGAATTCTATAATCTATAATTTTGTTTCTTAATTGTTGTCGTTTGAGCTTTGTCCGTATTTATTATACATTTTTATTAATTTCTGCGTTAATTTACTTTCATTCAACAGTTTTTATAAAACTACTGATTTCCGTATATTTATACAAGGTAGGTTTAAATATGATATGAAAATTATATGCACCAATCAACTTAACCTAAAAATGTATTCTAATTTTGTAAATGTGCTGTATGTAGTATTATTTATGATTTAAAACTATTGTAGACTAATAATATGTGTTTTTGCAGGTTGCTTTAGTATTAGCACAATGGATTCTAAATTCAAAAAAGTCTGTTCATTCTGCAGCTAGATCTATTATTAAGTCTGTGATTGACTTTTTCGATAAGCAGAAAGCTTCTGGTGTATGAACATTGCCATTAGATAAAGCGACTGAATTAGCTGCAGCCCCTACTGAGAAATCTGTAACATTCATAAAAAGAATTCGAAAAGAAGCTGCTCTTGCAGAAAATCGTTTACTAAAGTCGCCGTCAAAATTGAAGTGAAGTGGAGGTGCTTGGGAAAGAGATTTGTTAATTGACGACAAAATTGAAAAATTGGAGTTTGTTGTTGACACTGGTTCATCAGACGATGAAACTGAAGAAAATGATAGTGACTAATTAATTTACGTATAAATTGTGCAATTCTGTGAATAAGTATTGTGTAGTGAATATATGAATAGCTTGGACTTTATGGTTATGAACGTAGAGGATTACTGAAGTAATATAATTTTAAAGCTATGACAGTTATTTAGCAGTACGGTATATTTTAAGTTACACTACTTAATAAACTAATTATTCTGCACTCTCTTGCTTCTTTAGAATTTCTGCAGTTATGTTTTTAATTTTCATCTTAATTATACATTTCAATACTTCAAGTAAAGCAAGGTTCGGTTGCCTAAAGTGCCTAAAGATTATATGGGCGTTAGAAATGTTCTATTAAGAAATTTGTCCAAACTGGTACAACGGCCGTAATTACATCCATAATTGAAAACAAATTACTTTAGATCTCTCTTCAGGCTAGATTCATTATTCTCAATTAAGTTATTTATGTGCTGTATTGCGGGATTTTTAGGCACTTTAGCAAGGGTCATTTAAATATTAAAATGTTTACTTTTCACTCTGGATGTACTTTAAAACTAGTAGAGCCATCATACCACGCCCCATCAGGTCTCATGTTTGCTTCTGTGAGCTGTAGTATTATTTTAAATGATTGTGAGCTGCTGTCATTAGAACTGGATGTAGATGAACTGGGAACCTGTTATTTTTGAGTTGTCAAACTTTCCCATTTTGACTTCCAGTTTGATGTCATTTAAAGTTGCTATTTTATTTACTTCTTCATGAGGATCTTCTTGTGTTTTTCCTAATTAGGCATTGTGCTTTTTTAATAGTACGATTCATTTAATTATAGTTTTGTATCTATTCTCTCATTGCATGGAGGTTCTCCATACTGATAAAATAGTTAAAGGAATCTGTGCAACTTTTTCTCACATATTCTTTTTTTACGGATTTTTTTCAAGGGCCCTATCATATGCAGATACTGTTTTTATTTGTCGAGTGATAATGTAGTTTTTTTTGTCCTCACAGGATTTTATTCTAATAAACGTCACTTTGAGGGTTGTATACCTGGGACGGTTCAGTATCAATCCTGCAATCTTCATTAGGTTTCTCAGGTCTTGTTGGTTTTTTACATAGGACAGTGTTGTTATTACTGCTCACAGGTGGAATGATTGTAACTGTTTCATAATTTTCCACATCCAAAGGAAATGCTAAATGTTTTCCAACATCTAGTATTTAAAATTTATTTTCTTTCATAACTTTACATAATCTGGTATTAATTCAAGAGTGTTGCCGTTAAGAATAAATTTCGTTGCATGTGAATAAAGCAATTCTAGAACTTACAAGATAATGATTTATAAGTATCTTTATCTAACTATAATGAAATAGTTTGATTACGAACTTTTAAATAGAGGGAATGGTGCACATTTATTGGTTTTAATGTGGAATGTCCAAACTAAAAATATCGCAGACCAAAATGTATACTGTTTGTTAGAATAAAATAAGGTTAGGAGTTGAAAGAAAAAAATGTCAAAGGTGCACTAGAACGGTGTTGTATGTTCGACTGATAAATGAACTACTTTGGCACTGAAAGAAGCTAGTACATATACTAAAAATTGGCACTCCACTAATATGCACCAAAAACTCTCCTGCAAAAATGCTATGAAATTTTCCAAATGGCAGTTACTAAACATAAATTGTTCACCTTGCTAAAACAACCATACCACGGTAAAGGCTTGTTCTAGGACCTAATTACTTATATGAAATACAAATTAGGATGCATCAACAAGTGATATGATGAAATGCAGTCAGTTACTTAAAAACCTATGGTACAACCTTAACAATATTGCTTCATCTAATGGTTGCTCTATACTATGCAAGGTCCTGGTCCATTTCTTACTGCGTGGTTCTATGGAAGGGTATGTATGTATGTATGTATGTGTGTGTACATATATATATATATATATATATATATATATATATATATTTAGACCAGGGTAGAAAATTAAATAATACGCGTTATTAAAACCATGAAGCATAAATAAACTCGGTTGTTTCAGTAAAAATAAGAAATCTAAATTATTTATAAGAAGCTTTATATCAAAAGAAGCAGTATTAAAAAAAGCTCTGCGTGTAATTTAATTATTCCTAATAAAGAAACAAAGACAAATTACGTGCAAGATTTATATTAATTGATTCAAGTTTGGGCAACCGGTAGTAAAACAAAGTGTACATGTAATAATTAATATTTAAGTTGTATTCGCTAAAAATGAAAGGATAGAAATCAATTTTAATTGGAGTTAATTAAACCGTTAGTAACGTATAATACCTATAGAAACTTGTAAAAACCCAAGATTAAAATACCACGGAATAAGGCTCTGAGAATTAATAGTATGTTTGAACACCTGGGTTTATTTAAAAAGCTCAGAATTAATATTATTTTGAACACCTGCGTAGTTTAAATATCACATTCGGCGTAAAGTTTGTAGATAATCAATAGTTTCAAAGAATGTTGGAGAAACCGTCGCTTATATTAACGGGAAGGTTGGATACGGGGTTATTAAACCAAGATAACAGTCCATGTGGACTAAAATAATCGATAATAGAGAATATCAATTTGCACCAATACGAACAGGTTAGAGAAGGAAAGAGAAAATGCGTCAAGCAAAGACACATATTGTAAAAGGCGGGATTTAAGCAACGTCATGGGGTTGCGATTGGTTAAAAATAGGATGCATATATGAGAGGTAGAAACAACAATTTCTGTACAAAATCAATTAGTTTTTCTCGGACATGCTTGCGTGCCGTGTGGAAATTTTCTGCGTTTTAAATGGGGCGAGTGAAAATTCGTAAAAATCGACACGCGAGCGACGGACTGGGAACGTAGAATGAGAAATTCTTTAGAATTACCCGTTTTGGGGAACAGAGCGACGTGCCGGCTATTCGCTATATATACAGGTGGTAATATGTGTTTCGTTCTCTTAGACTCTTAGACTTTTGACTATTCGATGCGTTAAAAGCTCTTACATCCGCGACTTGATTGAAGATGTTAAACAGTGCATTTTAGTTTGAGAAAATAATTTAAAATTTTGCTCGTATATTTTAGTGATTCAAAATAGTTGGTTATTTACGTGCTAACATGAATGTACTTCAGTGCACTTAGATACAAGGTAATAAAATTTAGTTTCACTGTACCAATTAGCAAAATTTACAACGACAAATGTATACACAAAAGTAGGCAGTTTTGGCGTATATTGGTGAAAGAAGTATGAAGTTATTTGCTATTTTTCGGGGTGTTAATAATTAAATGGTTCAAATACGTGTCTGGATCCACGAAACAAGGGTCAGATATACACAGATGAATTCCGGAAAAGCCCAGAAACAACTTTAAATAAATGGTGATGGAGAAAATTTTAAAAGCGTTGAGAATTAGAAGCCGTAAATATAATCCTGTTGGAATGGTGTGATTAACTAAAGGGACGATGTACTTTGAAGCTACGAGGACAGTAACCTTCAGGTAAATTATACTATTTTGTTTGACATTTTGTGTGTGTTGAATAACTTTATAATTGATTTACTTTAAATGGACATTAGTGAAATTGTACTAACCATAAAATTTTAATTTTAAGATGAAATTTGCTTGTTTAAGTAGAAAGGGTATTTAGTTTGATGTTCGGTAATATGATGAAAATTTGGGTATGTCTTTGAGCTCAATTAGACGAACCTGGTTAATTAACGTAAAGGGTGGTAGATGCTCCTTTATACTCAGACTCGGTCTGCCTATATTGTTATATTAATTAGTAGGCATCCAACAAGGACTTTAATTTTGGATGCACATTAAAATGATAATAAAATTAATCTTGAAATTCTTTTAAAACTGAAATTTATGCTGAGTTTTAATTTTGAAATTTTAATGTATTCTGAATATTGATGTAAATAGAGTTAACGTTGATGTTTTTGGTAGGAATGTGTTGTTTTTTATGAATGAGGAGGTTTATAACATTAGGTGAGCAGCCGAGGCGAAAAGAGGTTCACAGCCGTTCATGACGCCCAATCTGTGGGACTAGAATTTTTTTGTTGAAAGGACCCAGTTCCCGCATAACAGGAGTATATCACAGCAAATTTTGGCGACCACAACGTGAGGGCTCGAGTTCCAAATAAAATTTTTGTTATTTTATTCCAGGAAACTGGCGATCTGAGAAAGAGAGTTTCTGTGTGTGTATAAATTTAAGAGTATTTTTAGAGTGTGTGTGAGTGATTAGAACGTATGCAGAGAAAAGAGTGGTTAAGGAGTCAAGGAGTGGAAATTGGAAGTAACGATAGTGCATTGGGTGAAAAAAATTCGAAAATGGAAGAAGCTGGAGGCAGTAGAGATCAGTCGAGGACGGAATCAGGGATCAAGGAAACGAGATGATAATGAGGATGCTTGAAAGAATGAATGAGACGTTAAGTGGGTTAGAGAGGACTCAAATCGAAAATTTGAGCAGATGAGTGAAGAATCGAATAAGAAATTTGACCGAATGAATGAGACATTAACAGGAGTTAGGAAACCCTAAGTGAGAAAATAGATAAGACGAATAAAGAAGTTTCAGAATTTAAAAATAGTCTTACCGTAAAATGGGGAGGTTGAAAATAGGGTTGAAAAAATGAGCGTGATATTACAGGTCTTCGACAGGAAATGGGACATTTAAGGTCCGAAGTACGCATTTTTGTGAAGAAGAGATTAATATAAAATGACTGAAGTGACGGACTCATGTAGGGATCAGTTAGGCAGGGTAGAACGCGAAGTTAGTAGTATCAAATACAACATGTCAAATTTAACGGGGGATGGTCCCAGATTTTCTACAGGTGGAGTATCATTGGACCAACACATGAAGTTTTATGGCGATAACAGGGTAAATCCACAAATTTTTATTAATAGTGTAAGAAATCTAGTGGGAAATTCATTTGACGAACAGACTAAACTAAATACGATAAAGGCTTTATTAAAGGACAATGCGGAGGCATGGTACAATTTAGTAGGACAGGACATAGACACGTATCAGGACTTTGAAAACAAATTTTTACAACATTACTGGAGTGATCACAAACAGGATCAGATTAGGGACGACTTGATTACAGGAAAATTTAAGGAGAGTTTGCAGGTTCTAGGAGCAATATGCCATCCGCAAATACAGTGTGGCCAAACAACTGAATCCACCATTGACGGACAGACAGATTATCAAGTACCTATCACGACATTTTGAACTGGAAATTAGACAACACGTGGCCTTACAAAACATCACAGAACGGGAGACGTTTTGGAATACTTACAGAGATATGACGATGTATGTGTTGGACGGACAAGAGAGATACGAGAACGAAACGTTAACACAGTTAGGTTTGACAACAGGACACCGAATTATCCGAGACGGCCTGACTACAACAGAAATTTTCGACCGAATTGGGAACGACGAGGACAGGAATACAGGAGCAATAGTGCGACTAGGGGACCGACGCCAAGACCTAGTTACACGCGACAGAACAGTTTACCGGAGGTAAACAGGACTGTGACCAGCACGCCGAATAGAGACAGGGACACGGATATTAACACGAGGAGGACGTACGCACAGGTTGTAGAAGGACAACCAGGACCAAGCACTGAAAACAGGACGAGACAGGATTTTTAGAACGCGACAGACCACTAGATTTCAGTGTAAATGTATATGAACATCCACGTGAATTTTTCAAAATTGAGGAGGAAGTAGAGCCAGAAACTGTAGAAAAATTATGTTTGCCAATTATTAATTTAGAAATTTTTGAAAACAATGTAGAAGTATTACTTGATACAGGGGCAGAGGCGAGTTTAATATTGGAGGAATTCGTCAGCAAAATTAGGGATAAGGTTTGTGATAGAATTATGCCTATAAAGCGTAGCCATTTAGTAGCTCCAAATAAGAAGAAGTTTGCTGTAGTAAATAGTGTTGTGGTGCTTAGGATAGATATAGGAGGTTTAAGCTGTGAACAGGAGTTTGTAATTGTACCTGGACTGAAGTTTCAGAGCATTTTAGGTGTTGACTGTATGATGAAGTTAGGGGTGTTGATAGATATGGAACGGAAGGTAATAAGGATTAAGGATAGGGTAGTGCCATGGAAGGGCAGTTATGAAGTCACAGAGGATGACACGGGGTTTACTATTAATGTAGTAGAGGTAGAGGATGATGAAGTAAAACAGATCAACACAATAAGATGTCCAGAGGATAGGATAGTAGAGGTTCAAGCTTTAATACAAAAACATGCAGAAGTAGTGGGGGTAGAAGCAGCATATCAGGAGCAGGTGAAGGCGAAATTAAGTAAAGATGGCAAGTTTGTTTTTAATAAAGTAGATTTAAGGGATTCATTCTGGCGGATTCCATTACACAAAAATTCTAGAAGGTACGTAGGGTTTTCCATAGAGGGAAAAATTGATAATTTTAAAGTAGTATCGTTTGGTTTGTCGGCAGAAAGGGAAACAAGAATAAATGAGAAACAGACAAGTGTAGGGACTGAAGAAGAAGTAATATTTAAGAGTCAGGATAAGAGGGATGATAAGTTTATTGTATGTGAGATAATAGAGATGTTAAGTATAGATATAGAAGGGGGAGAGATAGGGATGAAGAGTATTAGGATGGTAAGAAGGAAGACTTGGAGGGTCAAGAAGAGAGTTAGATTTAAATAACTTAATGAACAAAGGATAGAGATAGGTGAACTTTAGTATAGATATAGAACAAGGGATAGAATAGGTGTATATAGAAAAGTAGAAGTAAGTGTTTATAGAAAATAAAGCTAGGTATAGGATAAATATGGGAGATAATTAGGAATAGGTTTAGGATGAGAATAAAGAGTAAATGTAGAAAAAAAAATAAGATAGGTTAAGTATAGATATTTCATATAAGATTAGTGGAGAGTTAGGAATAGAGTAAGAGTAGGATAGGCATATAGGATTAGGTAGGGGGAAGTAAAGTATAGTGAAGATTAGGTGAGAGTCAGGAATAGGATAGGGATATAGGGTAGGTGTAAATATTTTTTTTTCGATTGGAGACAAAGTAGGTAAGTTAGATAGATAAGGGTAGAGAGAGATAGGCAATTTTTTGTAATTTTTTTGTCTAAATGCTTTATATTTGCATTCAAATAAGTGGGATTATTTGTATTCAAATAGGGGGAAAATACTCATATTTAGACCAGGGTAGAAAATTAAATAATACGCGTTATTAAAACCATGAAGCATAAATAAACTCGGTTGTTTCAGTAAAAATAAGAAATCTAAATTATTTATAAGACGCTTTATATCAAAAGAAGTAGTATTAAAAAAAAGCTCTGCGTGTAATTTAATTATTCCTAATAAAGAAACAAAGACAAATTACGTGCAAGATTTATATTAATTGATTCAAGTTTGGGCAACCGGTAGTAAAACAAAGTGTACATGTAATAATTAATATTTAAGTTGTATTCGCTAAAAATGAAAGGATAGAAATCAATTTTAATTGGAGTTAATTAAACCGTTAGTAACATATAATACCTATAGAAACTTGTAAAAACCCAAGATTAAAATACCACGGAATAAGGCTCTGAGAATTAATAGTATGTTTGAACACCTGGGTTTATTTAAAAAGCTCTGAGAATTAATATTATTTTGAACACCTGCGTAGTTTAAATATCACATTCGGCGTAAAGTTTGTAGATAATCAATAGTTTCAAAGAATGTTGGAGAAACCGTCGCTTATATTAACGGGAAGGTTGGATACGGGGTTATTAAACCAAGATAACAGTCCATGTGGACTAAAATAATCGATAATAGAGAATATCAATTTGCACCAATACGAACAGGTTAGAGAAGGAAAGAGAAAATGCGTCAAGCAAAGACACATATTGTAAAGGCGGGATTTAAGCAACGTCATGGGGTTGCGATTGGTTAAAATAGGATGCATATATGAGAGGTAGAAAAAACAATTTCTGTACAAAAACAATTAGTTTTTCTCGGACATGCTTGCGTGCCGTGTGGAAATTTTCTGAGATTTAAATGGGGCGAGTGAAAATTCGTAAAAATCGACACGCGAGCGACGGACTGGGAACGTAGAATGAGAAATTCTTTAGAATTACCCGTTTTGGGGAACAGAGCGACGTGCCGGCTATTCGCTATATATACAGGTGGTAATATGTGTTTCGTTCTCTTAGACTCTTAGACTTTTGACTATTCGATGCGTTAAAAGCTCTTACATCCGCGACTTGATTGAAGATGTTAAACAGTGCATTTTAGTTTGAGAAAATAATTTCAAATTTTGCTCGTATATTTTAGTGATTCAAAATAGTTGGTTATTTACGTGCTAACATGAATGTACTTCAGTGCACTTAGATACAAGGTAATAAAATTTAGTTTCACTGTACCAATTAGCAAAATTTACAACGACAAATGTATACACAAAAGTAGGCAGTTTTGGCGTATATTGGTGAAAGAAGTATGAAGTTATTTGCTATTTTTCGGGGGTGTTAATAATTAAATGGTTCAAATACGTGTCTGGATCCACGAAACAAGGGTCAGATATACACAGATGAATTCCGGAAAAGCCCAGAAACAACTTTAAATAAATGGTGATGGAGAAAATTTTAAAAGCGTTGAGAATTAGAAGCCGTAAATATAATCCTGTTGGAATGGTGTGATTAACTAAAGGGACGATGTACTTTGAAGCTACGAGGACAGTAACCTTCAGGTAAATTATACTATTTTGTTTGACATTTTGTGTGTGTTGAATAACTTTATAATTGATTTACTTTAAATGGACATTAGTGAAATTGTACTAACCATAAAATTTTAATTTTAAGATGAAATTTGCTTGTTTAAGTAGAAAGGGGTATTTAGTTTGATGTTCGGTAATATGATGAAAATTTGGGTATGTCTTTGAGCTCAATTAGACGAACCTGGTTAATTAACGTAAAGGGGTGGTAGATGCTCCCTTTATACTCAGACTCCGGTCTGCCTATATTGTTATATTAATTAGTAGGCATCCAACAAGGACTTTAATTTTGGATGCACATTAAAATGATAATAAAATTAATCTTGAAATTCTTTTTAAAACTGAAATTTATGCTGAGTTTTAATTTTGAAATTTTAATGTATTCTGAATATTGATGTAAATAGAGTTAACGTTGATGTTTTTGGTAGGAATGTGTTGTTTTTTATTAATGAGGAGGTTTATAACATTAGGTGAGCAGCCGAGGCGAAAAGAGGTTCACAGCCGTTCATGACGCCCAATCTGTGGGACTAGAATTTTTTTGTTGAAAGGACCCAGTTCCCGCATAACAGGAGTATATCACAGCAAATTTTGGCGACCACAACGTGAGGGCTCGAGTTCCAAATAAAATTTTTGTTATTTTATTCCAGGAAACTGGCGATCTGAGAAAGAGAGTTTCTGTGTGTGTTTAAATTTAAGAGTATTTTTAGAGTGTGTGTGAGTGATTAGAACGTATGCAGAGAAAAGAGTGGTTAAGGAGTCAAGGAGTGGAAATTGGAAGTAACGATAGTGCATTGGGTGAAAAAAATTCGAAAATGGAAGAAGCTGGAGGCAGTAGAGATCAGTCGAGGACGGAATCAGGGGATCAAGGAAACGAGATGATAATGAGGATGCTTGAAAGAATGAATGAGACGTTAAGTGGGGTTAGAGAGGACTCAAATCGAAAATTTGAGCAGATGAGTGAAGAATCGAATAAGAAATTTGACCGAATGAATGAGACATTAACAGGAGTTAGGGAAACCCTAAGTGAGAAAATAGATAAGACGAATAAAGAAGTTTCAGAATTTAAAAATAGTCTTACCGTAAAAATGGGGGAGGTTGAAAATAGGGTTGAAAAAAATGAGCGTGATATTACAGGTCTTCGACAGGAAATGGGACATTTAAGGTCCGAAGTACGCATTTTTTTGTGAAGAAGAGATTAATATTTAAATGACTGAAGTGACGGACTCATGTAGGGATCAGTTAGGCAGGGTAGAACGCGAAGTTAGTAGTATCAAATACAACATGTCAAATTTAACGGGGGATGGTCCCAGATTTTCTACAGGTGGAGTATCATTGGACCAACACATGAAGTTTTATGGCGATAACAGGGTAAATCCACAAATTTTTATTAATAGTGTAAGAAATCTAGTGGGAAATTCATTTGACGAACAGACTAAACTAAATACGATAAAGGCTTTATTAAAGGACAATGCGGAGGCATGGTACAATTTAGTAGGACAGGACATAGACACGTATCAGGACTTTGAAAACAAATTTTACAACATTACTGGAGTGATCACAAACAGGATCAGATTAGGGACGACTTGATTACAGGAAAATTTAAGGGAGAGTTTGCAGGTTCTAGGAGCAATATGCCATCCGCAAATACAGTGTGGCCAAACAACTGAATCCACCATTGACGGACAGACAGATTATCAAGTACCTATCACGACATTTTGAACTGGAAATTAGACAACACGTGGCCTTACAAAACATCACAGAACGGGAGACGTTTTGGAATACTTACAGAGATATGACGATGTATGTGTTGGACGGACAAGAGAGATACGAGAACGAAACGTTAACACAGTTAGGTTTGACAACAGGACACCGAATTATCCGAGACGGCCTGACTACAACAGAAATTTTCGACCGAATTGGGAACGACGAGGACAGGAATACAGGAGCAATAGTGCGACTAGGGGACCGACGCCAAGACCTAGTTACACGCGACAGAACAGTTTACCGGAGGTAAACAGGACTGTGACCAGCACGCCGAATAGAGACAGGGACACGGATATTAACACGAGGAGGACGTACGCACAGGTTGTAGAAGGACAACCAGGACCAAGCACTGAAAACAGGACGAGACAGGATTTTTAGAACGCGACAGACCACTAGATTTCAGTGTAAATGTATATGAACATCCACGTGAATTTTTCAAAATTGAGGAGGAAGTAGAGCCAGAAACTGTAGAAAATTATGTTTGCCAATTATTAATTTAGAAATTTTTGAAAACAATGTAGAAGTATTACTTGATACAGGGGCAGAGGCGAGTTTAATATCGGAGGAATTCGTCAGCAAAATTAGGGATAAGGTTTGTGATAGAATTATGCCTATAAAGCGTAGCCATTTAGTAGCTCCAAATAAGAAGAAGTTTGCTGTAGTAAATAGTGTTGTGGTGCTTAGGATAGATATAGGAGGTTTAAGCTGTGAACAGGAGTTTGTAATTGTACCTGGACTGAAGTTTCAGAGCATTTTAGGTGTTGACTGTATGATGAAGTTAGGGGTGTTGATAGATATGGAACGGAAGGTAATAAGGATTAAGGATAGGGTAGTGCCATGGAAGGGCAGTTATGAAGTCACAGAGGATGACACGGGGTTTAGTATTAATGTAGTAGAGGTAGAGGATGATGAAGTAAAACAGATCAACACAATAAGATGTCCAGAGGATAGGATAGTAGAGGTTCAAGCTTTAATACAAAAACATGCAGAAGTAGTGGGGGTAGAAGCAGCATATCAGGAGCAGGTGAAGGCGAAATTAAGTAAAGATGGCAAGTTTGTTTTTAATAAAGTAGATTTAAGGGATTCATTCTGGCGGATTCCATTACACAAAAATTCTAGAAGGTACGTAGGGTTTTCCATAGAGGGAAAAATTGATAATTTTAAAGTAGTATCGTTTGGTTTGTCGGCAGAAAGGGAAACAAGAATAAATGAGAAACAGACAAGTGTAGGGACTGAAGAAGAAGTAATATTTAAGAGTCAGGATAAGAGTGGATGATAAGTTTATTGTATGTGAGATAATAGAGATGTTAAGTATAGATATAGAAGGGGGAGAGATAGGGATGAAGAGTATTAGGATGGTAAGAAGGAAGACTTGGAGGGTCAAGAAGAGAGTTAGATTTAAATAACTTAATGAACAAAGGATAGAGATAGGTGAACTTTAGTATAGATATAGAACAAGGGATAGAATAGGTGTATATAGAAAAGTAGAAGTAAGTGTTTATAGAAAATAAAGCTAGGTATAGGATAAATATGGGAGATAATTAGGAATAGGTTTAGGATGAGAATAAAGAGTAAATGTAGGAAAAAAATAAGATAGGTTAAGTATAGATATTTCATATAAGATTAGTGGAGAGTTAGGAATAGAGTAAGAGTAGGATAGGCATATAGGATTAGGTAGGGGGAAGTAAAGTATAGTGAAGATTAGGTGAGAGTCAGGAATAGGATAGGGATATAGGGTAGGTGTAAATATTTTTTTTTCGATTGGAGACAAAGTAGGTAAGTTAGATAGATAAGGGTAGAGAGAGATAGGCAATTTTTTTTGTAATTTTTTTGTCTAAATGCTTTATATTTGCATTCAAATAAGTGGGATTATTTGTATTCAAATAGGGGGAAAATACTCATATTTAGACCAGGGTAGAAAATTAAATAATACGCGTTATTAAAACCATGAAGCATAAATAAACTCGGTTGTTTCAGTAAAAATAAGAAATCTAAATTATTTATAAGACGCTTTATATCAAAAGAAGCAGTATTAAAAAAAAGCTCTGCGTGTAATTTAATTATTCCTAATAAAGAAACAAAGACAAATTACGTGCAAGATTTATATTAATTGATTCAAGTTTGGGCAACCGGTAGTAAAACAAAGTGTACATGTAATAATTAATATTTAAGTTGTATTCGCTAAAATGAAAGGATAGAAATCAATTTTAATTGGAGTTAATTAAACCGTTAGTAACATATAATACCTATAGAAACTTGTAAAAACCCAAGATTAAAATACCACGGAATAAGGCTCTGAGAATTAATAGTATGTTTGAACACCTGGGTTTATTTAAAAAGCTCTGAGAATTAATATTATTTTGAACACCTGCGTAGTTTAAATATCACATTCGGCGTAAAGTTTGTAGATAATCAATAGTTTCAAAGAATGTTGGAGAAACCGTCGCTTATATTAACGGGAAGGTTGGATACGGGGTTATTAAACCAAGATAACAGTCCATGTGGACTAAAATAATCGATAATAGAGAATATCAATTTGCACCAATACGAACAGGTTAGAGAAGGAAAGAGAAAATGCGTCAAGCAAAGACACATATTGTAAAAGGCGGGATTTAAGCAACGTCATGGGGTTGCGATTGGTTAAAAATAGGATGCATATATGAGAGGTAGAAACAACAATTTCTGTACAAAATCAATTAGTTTTTCTCGGACATGCTTGCGTGCCGTGTGGAAATTTTCTGAGATTTAAATGGGGCGAGTGAAAATTCGTAAAAATCGACACGCGAGCGACGGACTGGGAACGTAGAATGAGAAATTCTTTAGAATTACCCGTTTTGGGGAACAGAGCGACGTGCCGGCTATTCGCTATATATACAGGTGGTAATATGTGTTTCGTTCTCTTAGACTCTTAGACTTTTGACTATTCGATGCGTTAAAAGCTCTTACATCCGCGACTTGATTGAAGATGTTAAACAGTGCATTTTAGTTTGAGAAAATAATTTCAAATTTTGCTCGTATATTTTAGTGATTCAAAATAGTTGGTTATTTACGTGCTAACATGAATGTACTTCAGTGCACTTAGATACAAGGTAATAAAATTTAGTTTCACTGTACCAATTAGCAAAATTTACAACGACAAATGTATACACAAAAGTAGGCAGTTTTGGCGTATATTGGTGAAAGAAGTATGAAGTTATTTGCTATTTTTCGGGGGTGTTAATAATTAAATGGTTCAAATACGTGTCTGGATCCACGAAACAAGGGTCAGATATACACAGATGAATTCCGGAAAAGCCCAGAAACAACTTTAAATAAATGGTGATGGAGAAAATTTTAAAAGCGTTGAGAATTAGAAGCCGTAAATATAATCCTGTTGGAATGGTGTGATTAACTAAAGGGACGATGTACTTTGAAGCTACGAGGACAGTAACCTTCAGGTAAATTATACTATTTTGTTTGACATTTTGTGTGTGTTGAATAACTTTATAATTGATTTACTTTAAATGGACATTAGTGAAATTGTACTAACCATAAAATTTTAATTTTAAGATGAAATTTGCTTGTTTAAGTAGAAAGGGTATTTAGTTTGATGTTCGGTAATATGATGAAAATTTGGGTATGTCTTTGAGCTCAATTAGACGAACCTGGTTAATTAACGTAAAGGGGTGGTAGATGCTCCTTTATACTCAGACTCGGTCTGCCTATATTGTTATATTAATTAGTAGGCATCCAACAAGGACTTTAATTTTGGATGCACATTAAAATGATAATAAAATTAATCTTGAAATTCTTTTTAAAACTGAAATTTATGCTGAGTTTTAATTTTGAAATTTTAATGTATTCTGAATATTGATGTAAATAGAGTTAACGTTGATGTTTTTGGTAGGAATGTGTTGTTTTTTATGAATGAGGAGGTTTATAACATTAGGTGAGCAGCCGAGGCGAAAAGAGGTTCACAGCCGTTCATGACGCCCAATCTGTGGGACTAGAATTTTTTTGTTGAAAGGACCCAGTTCCCGCATTCAAAGGAGAAGATCACAGCAATATATATAAAGTAAGATGTATCTGTAAACAAACTCTTATGAAAATAATAAGAGCTATTGACAAATACAAATCGGGCTGGTAGTTATATAGCCATTAACAAAACATTAGCTTTATTACTTCACAGGGGAGGAAACATCCACTGACTAATGGTTTCGGCTTGTTAAGCCTCATCAGAGTGAAATAGTTCCCAAGAACCCTATGAAGTAATCGAAGCTATTATAATGATATAATTTCGAAACAATCACTGTACTATGGCAAAAGTAAATAAAACCGCCATCAGGTGATAAAACACCAACACTACTAAAGTGTGGAAGTACAGAATTGAACCGAAACTACATAATAAATTCTATAGATGACTATAAAAGTACGTCTGGCCGTTGAGATTTGCGGAATGTTACAGCAAAATTTATTTGCAAACGTAACAAACTTTCTCATGGCGACACCCGGGTTCATGCCCCAAAGGCAATTCATATATATATATATATATATATATATATATATATATATTGATAAACTGTACGTAATGACTTCCAAAACAGATACATAGCAAACGATGTGACTTCATATATACTGTTGTTACTTCCATTTTTGGAAGTCATAGCGATTTGCAAAAATTTTACACTTTTCATACTATTGGAGGTATTTTAAGTCATTTCCCAAAAATTTGTCTGGAGGTCACAACTGACCACCTGTACCTACAAAAAAAACTTTTAGTTCACTTGTATATCGCTGGTGCTGGTGTCGTGTTTGATACCTTACATACGTCAAGCACGCTGCAACTTCCGTTACATGTTAGCTACCTTAGTACTTCCAGTAAATGCGCAGTAAATGCGACAACGTTGCTCACTACATATCTTGAAACAATTGCAGTTTAGCATTTATTCAGATAGCCGATTAAGAAAGTTTTAAATAAAGGTGATGAAGAAATGAATTTAATAAGCCAGCTGAATGATACAATTAGCTCTAAATAGTAGGGATATTTAAAATTTAAATTATTATGACCATTTATTAACGATTCATTCATTTTACAAATAGTGTAATATTAACGTTATGCATTCTGTTAGTACAGCTGACTTGCATTCCAAATTAATGTTCAACATTCTTATGTAAAGTATAATATGAATTCTACGAATAGGAAAAATATCTTTAAAAACAATTGCACTTTTTATGTTTGTTTATAGGGATTTTAAAGAAATGCTAAACGCCTACAAAGTTTTGCTTGCCTCGTTGGTGTAAACACCTATGGTATTTAGCCATTTACAAATATACATTAATTTAGTATAAGTTGGGTAGATTGCCGCATGTCTATTAATGCTACCTGGTTATGCTTTATCGAGAGAATTGAATTTTTATAAATTTCAGACGGGAATGAGTTTTAACTATTGTTATATTCTGCGTATTTAGCACAATTATGTTTAACTGAAAAGTACCTTTTAAGCAGACTTCACGGCACCATGCATTAGTTTGGTTAAGAGGTATGGGAAAGATTTATAGTTAATATTTGGGTCAAGCGCAATTATATTTTTAATTATTCAGCATTTTATTATGTCTGGCAATAATACGATAATATACTCTAGGAAATTAAGGTAGGTCCCTTGCATTCTTCGAAAAATTCAGGAACACAGTTTGAATGCATTTTATGTTAGTGTAAGCCATTAGAATGATGTCCAATACAAATTAAACCAAATTATTTCTTTATTAATATTTTAAACAATTGCCAAAGATGTGAAAAACACGTTTCTAGATGATATACCAAACGTTATAACATTTAGAGAAAATTAGTTAATTTGTTCAGTTGCATATGAATTTAAAGTACCTAAAATACCACTTTCTTAAATCTGCTGTTGTTTAAACAGTAATTACGATATTTGGCTGAAACCAATTGGAAAGGATACCACTAAGGGCTTTTAAGTTACCATTAAAATTTCATTGAAAAAAATTTACTGGTTTTCTTAATAATTCATTTGTTTATTAAAAAACTTTTTTTCTCAGTGGGATTTCCACAGAATTGGCCTATTGAAAGTTTAAATAAATTAAGGAAATTTACTCTGAAAGAGTCACACCATAACGTACTGTTACGAAAATAGTGAATTTTTACAGCAGAGTTGCAGAAAAACAGCTCTAAGTGAAAGCATGTTTTTTGATATAAACAAACTAGCGTACCGTGTTTAATATTTATTCTATTGAATCGGAACAAAAACCGTTCGAAAGCTGCTTTTCTCTTGAAACTTCTCCGAAAAGAAATTTTCATCTAATTTGAAGGTGAGAAGGAAATAATTTTTTATTTTCAAGAAATCCCTGCTCCTATAATTATTAGCATTTTTAATTGAATTTTAAATATGTTGGAACGAACGTGTAACGAAAATATATTCTATAGCACCATGTTTGTAAGAATCGCTTCAGCATAAATTTATTCTGTGGTATTTAATCCTCGTATTTGATGTTATAATATCTAAAAGAAACAATTCTATATGAAAACAGGAAGTCATGTTCACTTAAAGAACTTAAATGCTTTGTACGGAGATATTTGGTAGTTTTATAATTTTCAGGGAACGTATTTATATGGGGTCTAGTAGTTTGTGTTGTCTACCTTACAGGCGAATATTTCCTTTACATTCGTTATAATCAGGATAGCGCATGTGCGTACTGGTCACGGGATACGACACGCTAATAAAGTGTCGCAGTAACGAGGTCGGCCATTGTTCTTATAGATGTAGTCGTGTTGGCATTGTTTTCTTAAAAAAGAGCATGAATCTCCAGGCCTTGCAGAAGTGGGGCCTTCGGATCGGCTTGTGATGGTTATAGTAAGGGGGGCGAGTTGCTTTGGGACGCGGTACGAAGCGCCAGACTCCTGCAACACCGGAAAAGCATTGAAACGCGCCGTCCTTTGATATGTCGTGTTGAGATTTGTTACGGTAAGCTCGCTTTAACTAAATAACTTATAAAATATTTCTATCCCTTTAGCGTATGACAGAGTAGAATGGAGAATTAGAACGACGAATTAGGATGTTGGAAAAGTGTATTTAAATGCTGCAATAATATAAAGATATGGTCGAACGTTGATATATCTGAATAAAGTATTGGAAAGCTGTTCGTTTATCAGGGCAACTGCAGCTGTTGTTTGGTGTTTTGCTGCGATAGCTTGAGGAGCAGATTTTGGAGCATGTGCGTCGACGTTTAATAATTAGATATGAAGACGTCAGCACCTACAGGTATCAAACCTTCTTTTTTGTTGTGTTTGTGAGGATTCGTGAATGCTTACATAAATAATATTCGAAGATCTTTTGGTCAAGTTAAATTTTGTATGTATAGAACAGCGTGAGAGAAAATAGTTAAGAATTGCTACAGTAATAATGTTGTAAAATTTGCATAAATTCACTTGTTAACAATATGATATTTCAAAGTCCATTTCTTACTTTTAAAATATTTATTTACTCATATTAAAATTTTAATAAGCCTCTAAAACCAGATATAAATGAAAAGTTGTTTGTCTAAGTTCACTACACGTGATTCGTTTTTTTTAGAAATAATGTTTGAGAGACATATGAACCAAAACTCAGATCTGAAAGCTTGGTGCTAAAACTTGTTTTGATATATTATTATTAACTTAAGGATCTGTTATGTCAAAGACAGATGTATTGAAACTTAATTTTATTTGTACTTTTATAAACACATTTAAAGAAAAATTCAAGAAAGAGAAACTATATTAAATTTCATTTTAGACTCAAGTTTTTATTCCATGCATAATTAGATTTACTAAATTTTTAAAGTAAATAAGTTTGTTGTTCTATGAAATTATACGAGGCTGAAGTAATTTAAAGAGCCCATATATGCTACAACTGGTTTGTTCTAGGTATTTATTCCTGATTTAAATAGCTTTGGTGTGGTAATCTCAATATTATCCACCTATAATTATTGGCAGGTATTTTTATTGGAAAGCACAAACTGTGTTTTTCTAATAAAGAATTTGTTGTGGTTTTGTTCCAGGTTCATCGAGATCGGAGAAGTCGTAAGTATGTTCCAGAGGTTTCCAGATACATCAGTTCAGTAAGTTGTAAGTTTTTTTATTGCATTTATATCCCGTGAGTTTCTGTATCTTCTCATAGGAGTATTGAATCTTTAGTGTAACCGTTCATACAGATACAGTGGCGCTCAACCCATTTTCCTTTTGTTAGTTTATTGTAGAGTTTAGACCATCACCACACCCTTTTCTCATTGCTCACCCTTGGGGTAATTCCCAGACTTAGCCGCGAATAATTAAAGCTTCACTTTACCCAGCAACAAGGAAGCTTAAGTAAGAAAAAAAAGAGAAGCTATAATTGTCGTTTCATATAAAAAAAAAAAAAACGTTTTACTGGCGCCCAACGTGGGGCTCGATGGTCGTTCGTTTAAAAAGGGTTTGCTCGGTTAGTAACAAGTTGTTACAATATCATTTAACTATTGGCTTATGGTAAACTCAAAATAGTTTGGTTAAAATTTTCTCATAGTACTCATGTCGTGTCTGGAACCTCAAAGTTTATTCGATAGTTGTCTAAATGTTGTAGCAGGTATAAATTTGTACTAAAGTAAATTTTTTTTCGTTATTTCAGAGTTGAACTGGTTAAAAAAAAAAGGCAGCAAGTATGATTTGTGAGCAGAAGATTTATTTTAGTAAAAAAGAGTAGTCAGATTGGTTAAGTGTAGTAAAATTTTTTTGTCATACTAATTCACAACCCAAGACTGATTCGTTGTTTATTGAAAAATCTGGTGATAATCGACCATAGGTGAAAGTAAATTTGTTTGATATAGATAGTATAGGTTTATTTTATTCTGGATGTATTATATCGATAGTAGGTTCATCTTCCATTTGTATTAGTTATAATAGTTGTTGTTTAATTTCTTGATTTAAGAAATAATGCTTTAAGAATTTAGTACATTAGTTTTACTGTTGAAATATTGTTTGAAAATTTGCTCTTGTGCATCGGCACGTTTTTGATTTGATTCGTCTTGGTAGCAATTTTTTTTATTTATATTCGCATTGCAACGCAGTATGTTGAGAGGTTTGTAAGTCTAAGCGAAATTTGTCGTAGTAGTTTGTCGGATAGCGGTATATTAGTCTAGACGAGACTCGTGGAGAGTTGGTCGCTCAGCATTACATAAGTCTAAACGAGACTCGTGGTAAGTTTGTCGCTTTAGCAGTTTGGTCATCATTATTGGAGGTTAGTTATGATGTAGTTTTTTTGTTAATTAGTCTAGGTGAGGCTCATAGAGGAGTTTGTTATGCTAGCAAGTTGATGCGTTGTGAAGCATTATAGTTTTCTTAACAGTTTGATTAGGAGTATAGTGTGGGAGTGTACCAAAATATTTAGTTATTGTTATTCTCAATGGAAGGTTGAAAGCAATTTAATATATAAATTTTATTAAGTCTAAAGTTATCATTGTTTGCGAAGCTCATAGAAAAAGTAAAGTTAATGTTGATCCCGGTTGTCTTAGTCGTGCAATTCCAGAACACCATATCGTAAATTTAATAGAGGTCAAGCTTGATAATTTAGAAAATTGGTATGTGTCATTACGTGATAAGATTTTGACGTCACCTGAGAAACACCCTCAATGGAAAGTTGAGAATGAGTTTGTTTTTAAGTTTATTCCGTCGAATTTGCCTTTAACATCTAACATCGTAGAGTGGAAATATTTAGTTCCGAAAGCCCAACGGGAAGATGTCATCAGATCGTGTCATGATCCCTCAGTTGCGGGACATTTTGGATTTTCGAAGACTATTGCCAGAGTTCAGGAAAATTATTATTGGCCCAAAATGAGTTTAGATGTGCTGAAATTTTGTTGTGCATGTTTAGTGTGTGGTGCACAAAAATCTCCTAATGCAGGTCCTTTAGGTTTAATGGGAAAAGAGAAGGAAGTTAAATTTCCATTTCAGATAATTGCATTGGATCTTATGGGTCCATTCCCTCGGTCGAAATTAGGATTTAAATGGCTTTTGGTAGTCGGAGATTGGTTTTCAAAATATACAATTCTACATCCTTTACGCAGTGCAAAGTCACATGTTATAGAACAGTTTATGGAACAAAAAGTTTTCTTAGTGTTTGGAGTGCCACAATTTATTATTTGCGATAATGGTCCAAATTTAGCTGGTCGAATTTTTAGGTCGTTATGTAATAGGTTTGAAATTCAGAAAATATGGTATAATACTGTTTATGCGCCGCAGTGTAATTTTGTCGAGAGGATTAATAGAACAGTAGGGACAGCTATTCGATCTTATCTTGAAGAACATGATACTTGGGATACTGAGTTAGCGCAGATTGAATTTGCTATTAATTCTGCTAAACACGAGTCGACGGGTTATACGCCGAATTTTTTAGTTTTTGGCCGACACATCCCTATCACTGGTAAATTTTATGGTAATGGATTTGCTTCCGAAAGTGATATCGAAATCATTCCTGGTAGTCGCCCATTATATACTTCTGATCGTCAAGGTATTTTTAAGGTATTTGAAGATGTCCGAACAAAACTGCATTTAGCTTATGAACGTTCGAGTAATCAATATAATTTAAGGAGGAGAAATATTTCTTTTGAGGTTGGTAATAAAGTATGGAGGGCCAATAAAGTATTGTCGAGTGCGAGTAATAAATTTTCTGCTAAACTTGCCCCAAAGTTTGTTTTAAGTATAGTTAAAAAGAAGTGCTCGAGTGTAGTATATGATTTGGTTAATTTGGATGGATCGAGAGCAAGTAGATGGCATATTAAAGATCTGAAACCCTATTCCGCCATCAGTCCAGACTATCCCCCAAAAGATTAATTCGTCGTTTATGATTTTTTCGTCGAATGGAGGTGATTGATTGAAAGCTTTTCTGGTATCTTGTTGTTCATGGAAATCGCCAGTTATTTCAAGTACTTTTATTTCTCAAGAAATGTGTTCTTGGATTATTTAATGTAAGTAGTTAGTTCAGATAAAATGTAATTTTGTCTAGGTTTTTGCTTTGGTTCGTAGTAGAGTTGCGGTAGTGTTGGTAATGTCATGCGTGTTAACAAATTATCAATTTAAATAGGTAAAGGCAAGTAGATTGTTTAGTGTATGTAGTTATTATAGTTGTGGTGAGACCATGTAAATAGTTGTTGTTTCATTTTGTGCGTGTGTTTAATCTAAGTTAGATGAGTAATCACTTAAGTGAGATTCGTTTTTGAGACAGTCACTTGTGTGCTGTTATGTTTAGAGTAAGCGAGATGCTTACGTGGTAATTTTTTTGAGACGAGTTGATTCAGAATATTTGGTGCGGCCACTGTAGCATTGAAAATTTTTTTGGAGCGTCCGGATAAAAGAATATTGGTTAGAAGTGCTAACTCTTTTTTTTGTAGAAACGGTAGCTAGTTAGTGATGCTACTTTGTTGTTGGATATTTTTTTATCGTCGAGAAGAAAAGTATTTTTAGATGATTGCTGATGTCCATATAGTTTGATGTGGGTCTTTCGATTTCGTTTAGTATTAGTGAGACTAAATCAAAGAAAAGTAATTTTTTGTAAATATAGCATTTTTTTTTGTGATTCCTGTGCTGGATTCCCTTTTGATCAGCAGTAGTGGAAACATTTTTGTAAAGATATTGATATGTAAATACTTTGGAATGAGTTTTTCGATTTTGTGTTAATAATGTTAAAGTTATTAGTAAGGAAGAAAATTTGTTTGTTGTTTTACGGCAGTTTGCGTCGAGGTTTTATTTGAGTTTTAGTCTAAGTTCCGCGAACTTAGTAGTTTTGTTCCTTGTTAGGTTGCAACTTGTGAGTATTTGACCTCAATATTTTGACTTACCGATTATGTTTTTTACCGATTATGTCTTACTTATTTTGATTCCTAACGGATGTGTGGTACGCAGAGTTACCTACTCACTCGCTTGTTTGCACCCTTATTCACTATTAGTAAAGTCACTAGTAAAAAAATTTTTTTGGAGATCAAGTTTCAAGTTTATTTTAGTTTGATTGGGTTTATTATAATGGTATTTTTGGTACCTATCTTTTGTTTAAGTAGTAATTTCGTCTTTGTCTATAAAAAAAAAACTTCTCGTTTAAGGATTTACCAACTTATAGTTAATCTCAAAGTTTTTTTCTTTTTTGTTCGGGGGCTGTGTAACGAAAATATATTCTATAGCACCATGTTTGTAAGAATCGCTTCAGCATAAATTTATTCTGTGGTATTTAATCCTCGTATTTGATGTTATAATATCTAAAAGAAACAATTCTATATGAAAACAGGAAGTCATGTTCACTTAAAGAACTTAAATGCTTTGTACGGAGATATTTGGTAGTTTTATAATTTTCAGGGAACGTATTTATATGGGGTCTAGTAGTTTGTGTTGTCTACCTTACAGGCGAATATTTCCTCTACATTCGTTATAATCAGGATAGCGCATGTGCGTACTGGTCACGGGATACGACACGCTAATAAGGTGTCGCAGTAACGAGGTCGGCCATTGTTCTTATAGATGTAGTCGTGTTGGCATTGTTTTCTTTAAAAAGAGCATGAATCTCCAGGCCTTGCAGAAGTGGGGCCTTCGGATCGACTTGTGATGGTTATAGTAAGGGGGGCGAGTTGCTTTGGGACGCGGTACGAAGCGCCAGGCTCTTGCGACACCGGCAAAGCATTGAAACGCGCCGTCCCTTGATATGTCGTGTTGAGATTTGTTACGGTAAGCTCGCTTTAACTAAATAACTTATAAAATATTTCTATCCCTTTAGCGTATGACAGAGTAGAATGGAGAATTAGAACGACAAATTAGGATGTTGGAAAAGTGTATTTAAATGCTGCAATAATATAAAGATATGGTCGAACGTTGATATATCTGAATAAAGTATAGGAAAGCTGTTCGTTTATCAGGGCAACTGCAGCTGTTGTTTGGTGTTTCGCTGCGATAGCTTGAGGAGCAGATTTTGGAGCATGTGCGTCGACGTTTAATAATTAGATATGAAGACGTCAGCACCTACAGGTATCAAACCTTCTTTTTTGTTGTGTTTGTGAGGATTCGTGAATGCTTACATAAATAATATTCGAAGATCTTTTGGTCAAGTTAAATTTTGTATGTATAGAACAGCGTGAGAGAAAATAGTTAAGAATTGCTACAGTAATAATGTTGTAAAATTTGCATAAATTCACTTGTTAACAATATGATATTTCAAAGTCCATTTCTTACTTTTAAAATATTTATTTACTCATATTAAAATTTTAATAAGCCTCTAAAACCAGATATAAATGAAAAGTTGTTTGTCTAAGTTCACTACACGTGATTCGTTTTTTTTAGAAATAATGTTTGAGAGACATATGTGAACCAAAACTCAGATCTGAAAGCTTGGTGCTAAAACTTGTTTTGATATATTATTATTAACTTAAGGATCTGTTATGTCAAAGACAGATGTATTGAAACTTAATTTTATTTGTACATTTTATAAACACATTTAAAGAAAAAATTCAAGAAAGAGAAACTATATTAAATTTCATTTTTAGACTCAAGTTTTTTATTCCATGCATAATTAGATTTACTAAATTTTTAAAGTAAATAAGTTTGTTGTTCTATGAAATTATACGAGGCTGAAGTAATTTAAAGAGCCCATATATGCTACAACTGGTTTGTTCTAGGTATTTATTTCTGATTTAAATAGCTTTGGTGTGGTAATCTCAATATTATCCACCTATAATTATTGGCAGGTATTTTTATTGGAAAGCACAAACTGTGTTTTTCTAATAAAGAATTTGTTGTGGTTTTGTTCCAGGTTCATCGAGATCGGAGAAGTCGTAAGTATGTTCCAGAGGTTTCCAGATACATCAGTTCAGTAAGTTGTAAGTTTTTTTATTGCATTTATATCCCGTGAGTTTCTGTATCTTCTCATAGGAGTATTGAATCTTTAGTGTAACCGTTCATACAGATACAGTGGCGCTCAACCCATTTTCCTTTTGTTAGTTTATTGTAGAGTTTAGACCATCACCACACCCTTTTCTCATTGCTCACCCTTGGGGTAATTTCCAGACTTAGCCGCGAATAATTAAAGCTTTACTTTACCCAGCAACAAGGAAGCTTAAGTAAGAAAAAAAAGAGAAGCTATAATTGTCGTTTCATATAAAAAAAAAAAAAAATTTCAAACGAGTTAAACTATTTGTACGAAACTCCTTACATTTGATTTTCCAATGCTCCACCTGAAGGTACTACATTGGCCAGAAAGCGTTTTTTTTATCTGAAAAATTTTGAATTTTGCCAAACCCTTGCTGTTCCAAGCAAGGTAAGGATCTTTAACGTGCATGGCAACACTCACACACGGGATCTCTATTTTACCTCTCATCCGAACAAGAGTGTATTTTTGTGAAATATGCTCCCCTAACATTTTTCAAGCGGACCGTGTCGGGATTTGAACCCGGGACCTTGGGCGTAGTAGTCACACGCATACTAACTACGCCACGGAGCCGCCTGTATGAAACTCCACGCTTGTACAATCATTGTTATTAATGACAATTTTGTACAAAGTGATGGTCGCTCTTGTAGTAGCGTCGGGTGGCATTGTGGGAGTACTCGTACCGCATGTTCGCGCTTTAATAAATGATTTTAGCTCTCGTGACAAAATCGCTGCAATTTTTAATATCTCAGCAATAAATTGACATTTTGAGATGATTTTTTTTTTAAATTTGGGTGCGTTTTACTATTTATTTCAAATGTCGTATTGAAAATTAAAAAAAAAGTTTTTTACATCTGAAATTTAACATTATTTATTTATAATAACAATTATTTTTTATAAAAAGATTAGCTTTTCAAATTCATTTTTAGACTAATTTCATTATATGAAATAAGGATAAGAATGCATGCGAAAAGCTAATTATTTATATAAAAAATAATTATTATAAATAAATAATGTTAAATTTCAGCCGTAAGAAACAAATGTTTGTAATTTTCAATACATTTGGAATCAGCAATAAAAGTATTCCAATTAAAAAAAATTATTTTACTATATAAATTTGTTGCTGAGATATGTAAAGTTGCAGCGAATTAGGTGCGAGAGCTCAGAATCTTGTATCAACGTCTAAAAATAAAAATTACTTTCCACCATTCTAAAGTCAGATGATTTTTTTTTCAAAAGAGCTTTATGAGATAACAGCTTTCGAATTGCTTTCGTCTCGATTCAATAGAATATATATTATACAAGGTACGCTAAGTTGCTTGTAGTGAAAATAATGCATTCACTTTAAAGCCGTTTTTTGAAACTTAACAGTAAAAAATCACTTTTCCCATAACAATACGTTATGGTTTGACTGTTTCTGAATAAATTTCTTTAATTTATTTACACCTTCACAGACCAATTCTGTAGAACTTCTAGTGAGAAAGAATTTTTTTATAAAACGAATTATTAACAAAACTATTAAATGTTTTTCATTGAAATTTTAATGGTAACTTAAAAATCCTGAGATGTATGTTTTTCAAATGGTTTCAGCTGAGTATATCATTTATTGTTTAAACAATAGCAGATTTAAGAAACTGACATTTTAGGCATTTCAAATTCATTTGTAAATAAACAAATTAACCAATTTTAAATGGTGACCAATCATTTTGTAGGTCTTTTTAAGGCATACTCCTTTCATTTGAAACTTTTTTCTATGTTTTCTATGTTCCGCCAATCATTGAAAAACGCGTTTTTCACATGCTTTTGGCGGTTGTTTAAAAATATTAATATTAAAATGAAATGATTGGATTCGTATTGCACTTCATTCCAATGGCTCACATTAACATAATATGCATTCAAACTGTTCCTTAATATTTTCGAAATTTTTCCTAATTTCCACGAACTAAATAATGGTATCGTTTAAATTTAATATTATTATAATTTTGCAAACAGCATTTGACGTCATTTTTCCTAAAGATGGGTTAAAATCGTAGATTTAATGTATTTAACTTCTTTCATCAAAATAACTACTTTATTGTAAAAGTAATCCATGTAAAACTTTTATCAGCTAGATAGGCTAGCACAACGCACATTTTGTGTGAATAGTGTAATTATAAAGTCAAAATCCAGCCAAGTATGATAAAAGTAAAAAGTAGCGTGTCAAGCAATGTGGTCAGTAGCAATTAAAAAAGTATTAAGAAAATTTGTTATAAATCACTTAAAAATCCAAAATAAATACGGAATTTTGTAAAACAATTTTCTTTTTAAATTTTTGCCATTTTTTTGCCCTCATTAGATAATAATTTATTATTTTAGTAATAAGCATGCCATGAACAAGCAAACAATTCCAAAATTTTATTTAACATTAACAAACAAAATTTAACAACGATTTACCTTGTGTTCTGGCTTCATAGCACCCTTATTATTGCAACAACAAATTATTATTTGGACGCACACACATACTCACACGTGTGTAGTTAGCACCCGATATTTGAAAAAGTGTGATTTTGAAAGTTACTCCAGGTTGTTTTAAACTTGTACTACATTGTTTTCATTCGACATTATTTTATTTCAAACGATTCTTTATAAAAAACGAGAAAAAAAATTCTTATTGGCACCCACTTTTTCGAAAATTAAAGATTTGACCCTCGCCATACGGTGTTTTGTTTACTTCAAACATAGTTGCAAAAAGACAATTCGTCATTTACATACATTTTTAATAAAAATAATTCCGATATTTAAAACCATATCCTAAATTATACACACATGCAATGCTAATCAACTATTAAGGTAAAACGGTTCAATCAATTTAAGTTTGAACAATGCAATCTCCTATTTCGAGCATACACAACAGGAAATATTTTCATTATAATATAAAAATGCTTTGGGAAATATAGGCAACAGTGTTGGAAGTAAAAGAGTAACAAAGGTATTACATTTACGAATCGTCTACATATACAGTGTGTCTACTTAAGTTGGCGGCATATGGAAAACTTTTTTATTTTAAGTTTTAGGAGAAAAAGTCACTCTTTATAAAAGTTCTGCTTGTTCTGAAACCTAAAATAAAACTTTCAAATTTCAAAATTTATTACTCATATACGAGGTTTATCAATAAATATGAATTTGGCGCAAGAATAAAGTACCTTTATTTTTGATAATTTCGAAAATTGTTATTATAAAATGTTGTTCAGAATCAAAAACCACGTTCAAATATGTAAAATATCCATCGATTATAAAAAAAAAAATTTTAAACTTTTCTAAAATAAAAATTTATTTAAGCGTACGCGTTATTTCATTTATTCTAAGATGCACTGACAAGAACTGTCCATGAAATGTAATTTCTCAGTATTTCGAAAGACTTTCTTTAATAATAACAGTAGTTTAATAATAATGTAATAGTTTTTGTTTCACATACAGATCTTATTATTCCGTCCCTCAATTAACTACCTTTCTTTTTTCGAGAATCTTTTAATGCAGACCGTTATTTACTCTTTCTACAAAAAGAACTAGATGATTTTCTTGATGATATACCCCTACTTGAACGTTAACAGATGTGGTTCCAGCAGGACGGTGCCCCATGCCATAGCAGGTTAGATGTAAGACAATATCTTGACAACTGTTTTAATGGAAGAGTTATGCATCGGTTTTTGAAAATTCGTTGGCCACCTCACATTCCAGCTTTGATCCCACTCGACTCTTTTTTGTGGGGCTACTTGAACGAGGTGTACCTCCAAGGGCCATTCACAGATGTTGTCCATTTAGAACGAATCATTAAATAAACAGTTCAGAGTATAACGCCGACTATGATTAGAAGAGTGTTGACAGAGTTTCGAGATAGAACGATTACCTGTATTTATAAAGAAGGTGGATATGTTGAAGCGGTAATTATAATTGAGGGATGGAATAATAAGATCTGTATGTGTATCAAAAACTATTACATTATTATTAAACTATTGTTATTATTAAAGAAAGTCTTTCGAAATGCTGAGAAATTACATTTCAAGGGCAGTTTTTGTCAGTGCATTTTAGATTAAATGAAATAACACGAAAGCTTAAATAAATTTTTATTTTAGAAAAGTTAAAAAAAATTTTATAATCGATGGATATTTTGCATATTTGAACGTGGTTTTTTATTCTGAACAACATTTCATAATAACAATTTTCGAAATTGTTAAAAATAAAGGTACTTTACGCTTGCGCCAAATTCATATTTATTGATAAACCTCGTATATGACTAATAAATTTTGAAATGTGAAGGTTTTATTTTAGGTTTCAGAACAAGCAGAACTTTTATAAAGAGTAACTTTTTTTCCTAAAACTAAAAATAAAAAAGTTTTCCATATGACGCCAACTTAAGTAGACACACTGTATATAAAAGGAAGTGGTTATGTATCTTGAGTAGGCGAACATATATAAATAAAAATTAAAATCAAAAACCTTTTCCCCTCGTTTGAAAATTGTTATCAGGAAATTCCCCTCAATGAATATATGCATTTGAAATAGAAATTAGACTTTTGGAAAATGCGGAAGTAAGGTAGTCTCTTGCGTATTATGGAAGTCACAACTTAATGTCTTTAGGTGTGGGACTCATACTAAACTTAGGGCCTAGCGCCATAAAATTCTTTATATCTAATGGGATACTGACCGTAGAAAGGTTCACAAACCAACTTTTGTGAATTAAAATTTTCCTAGTTTCCATCATTTTTATATTTGCTATCTTCTTCATGTTGTTCTTTGAGAATTGTAACAGACTCATTTTCGTTAGTAAAGCGGATATATTGGTAGAACCCCATACTGATGAATAAATTAGTATTTGAGAATTATACAGCAGACCGCATCTGTAAATATATTGACAAAAATATGATTCTAACTAAAACTCAATATGGCTTTGTAAAAGGCCTGGGTACGAATAAATTATTATCTAATATTTCTAACTTTATATATGATAACCTGAAGAACAATATGAATATCTTGTGCGTATTTGTGCATTATTCGAGGGCTTTTGACACCATAGAGCACAAAATATTGTTAGATAAGCTACAAACATACGCCCTTAGGGGATCTTCCTTCAAACTATTTCAAAATTATTCATTTTTTAGAAAGTTTTCAGTCAAAATTGATAACACTTACAGCAGGGAATAACTACTTGGTATCGGTGTGCCTCAGGGGTCGGTGCTGGGTCCTTTATTATTTATACTTTACATGAACAACTTGCTTAATTTAATTCAGAACTCTAAAATTCTTATGTTTGCAGATGATGTCCTATTAATATCGGTTCGCAGAAAGTTAACAGCAGCACAACTTTTTACAAATTGTGATAAGTGATGATTATAAAGGTTTGGCTAACCTATATGAAGGTCTAAAAGGGGAAGTGGTTTCCTTGAGGCAATATTATGCCGAGTTAAAAGTAAAAGTTTCCAAAGTACTCGAGGTAAACAAGCAAAATGACAATAAAATTATAGATCTAGAAATACGCTTAAATGTGTTAGAACAACAAGACAAATGTGTCAATTTTGAAATTCATGGTCTGGAACCGATTCCGGAGGAAGCGGATAAAAAATACAAAAAGTTAAGACTATTAGTAATTAAACTAGTGGACACACTGAACATCGAAATTGTAGGGTCAGATATACAAGTCGCTCACAGATTACCAAGAAAGCATCCAGACGCCGTTCCATCGGTAATTGTACGCTGCTCGTCCCAGGAAATTCGGGATAAAATATTGGCTAAAAGAAAGACTATTATTATGAATAATGAAATTTTGATTAATAGAAGCAATAGAAAGCTAATATTGTATGAAAACTTAACACCATACTATAAGCGGTTGTTGTGGTTAACGAAGTCGCGAGCTGGTGAAAAAGGTTGGAAGTTTGTATGGTTCAAATTTGGAAAATTATTGGCAAAAAAAGCTGCTGACAGTCCAAGCGTTCTCAGAATTAATACTGAAAACGATTTAGAAAAGATCATTTAATAAACAGGTAGTGTAGTGGATTTAGTAAGTATAGTTTACTAAGTTAGAATCAAGTTTTAGTTAGACTAGTTGAATAAACATTTGTAAAAGTGTTAAAATTTAATTCGAACTACGACAGGTTTCACCAAAACAATACAAATCGTTTTCGATCTTTTATTAGTATATTAGATTGGAATAAGGAAAAGAACGCACATGTAAGTAATAATGACAACAATTGCACCGAATTATCGCTAGTGTCATTGAATATTAATGACATAAAATCCCACTTCGATGAATTAAAAACATATGTCTCACAGTCTACATTTAACATGATTGTATTAATTGAAGTAAAAGTTAAGGCAGCTGAGGTATCAGCGTTTAATATCTTAGTTTATAAAATGTTCTATAAGTTACGTACACGTATGGGAGGAGGTGGTATTATCTTGTACATTGCAAACAACATGATCTTTATTGAAAATAAATACAATACCTTAAGTTACGAGTCATTAGAAGGAACAATTAGTGAAAGTACAGGAAATAAATTTAAAATTATAATCGTGTATAGGCCACCAAATAATAGCATTGCAGAATTTTTGAAAGAGTTTGAGAATCAGATACATTGTTACTGTTTTTGTAGTTTTTTTTATGATGATGGTTTGGACGCCAGTGATACGAATTTTGTTGTAGTTGTATGATGGGCGGTAGTGAAACTTATTTTTCTAAATGGGCGCCAGTGAACGAAAATATTCCGACATAGCTAGGGGTCTATTCCTGGGTAGAGCAATAAGAAGTGAAGGGGTAAGTCGAATTTTGTTTGCAAACCAAAGCTAAACTAAGTTAAATAGACGCCACCAAGTCCTGAGATAATCACGATAAGAGCAAAGCACAATTCTAAGGGCGGACGTGGAAACTCAAAGATAAAACGATCGCCTTCTTAACAAAAACCTGTCTTATAAAAATAAGACGCAGCTCCTGTAAGAAATTACAAAGATTAAATAAATAAAAATGTCGAACACCATTTGTGTCCTATAAAAGTATCAAAAATAAAAAAAAATGTATATCCAATATGATATTGGCATAAAATTATTACTCAAAAATTCTACCTTTATGTTATCAAATTTGATCGCATTTGACCAAAATAAAAGTCTCAAAGTTTAACTAATTGTTTACTGAAGTAAAAAAACTTTCTTTTAAAATTTCAAAACTTTTTAACGGGTAAAAAAAATTTCAACCGTAACATTTATAACTAAGTCAAAATTTTTGTCTTTTTAAAGCAAAAGACTGCTCTCTAAACATAAACTTGTTTTAAATATTTGATCAAAATAATTTGTAACCACAATGCATTGAACTAACGTTTCTACCCTGGGCAGATCTTTTCAGGTAGATTACAGTTTCTAAATTATTACGCAGCGTGTATTTAAATTTTCATACTTAGATTTTATAATTTATCTGTAAATAAAAGCTAATTAAAGATTGAAGAATGTTTAATTTAAATTTTATGAAAGCTGCACGAAGCATCTGCTTTCACAGCAACATCTGTCAAATGTGCTACAACACAAAAAAGTATTACGTCGAAAATATACCTTGAAATTTATCTGAAGTTCAAATGGAACAAAGCTTGCAATTATATAAACTTAACTTGACAAAATTTCTTTCTACGGCTTGTAAAACCAGTTCAACAATAATTGAAAATGAAACAGATTATATGTTTGTAAACATGATAGCAACTTTTCGTGCTTTTTATATGATAGTCTGTTTGTCAAATTTTAACGACATTCAAAACACATGCAAAAATTTCTTATATGTAATAACGAACCAAACTGCCTTTGTTTCTCCAAGACAAATTTGGACGGAAATTCATAAGCTCTAAACAATGCTACAAGCCATTTCAAACTTGGGACGACTGCAATCAAAACCAAAATCTTCACTTGTACCTTATCTATCGTTCTTCGATGGCGAATTCTTCGTTGACGAATTCTTGTACAAAACCATACAAATTACAAAACCAAAATCTTACTTGTACCTTCCTATAGTTCTTCGTAGACGCGCTAAATAAATGAACCAAAATTAAATTAGTTCGTAAAATGTATAAATTACAAACCGTTAGTAGAAGTTATCAAAATTGTTTCAGGTCTAGCACGACCTCACCCGCTCACACAAATAGTTCAACCGAAGGTCGCATGCCTCTAGCCGGGAATACATTTTGATAAGTCGGTTGCTATGGAGCGACTAACTCGACAAGGCGAGGAACGAACGAAGCGACGTTAGAGGTGGGGAAATACGATAGACGCAGCATTGCATAGAGGGGCTCGCCAAAATAGCTTTATGTGACAGATATTTTACTATAAGAAGATTATTAAAACGAAGCGTTCCGTTATGTACTATATGGAACCTTAATAAAGAATAAGGCACGCTTAGCGCATTATCCTCGTAATTCAATGCGAATAATTATTGATCAAATTAAACATGTTACAACATAATTCTTTGATATCCAAAAATATCATTTTAGCTGGTGATATAAATATTAACCTCGATCAACCGGATAGCAATTTTAATGAGTATGAAGCGCTACTAAATTCCAAAGGATTTAATAGATGCATCTTGGGATTTACAAGGGAAGCTTTTTACTGTGAAATTTTAGTTCCTTAAATGAAAATAATGATCCAGTCTATCTGTATGAAAAAATATACTATCTATTTAATAATATTTATAAAAACAGTAACTTCGTCGAACCATCAGCAAAGAATAAAACGAACCTAACAAGATACATAACCAAAAAGGAATGAATGACTCTTGAACTAGTTAAACAAATAGAACTTAGAGATAAATTATTTCGTAAATGGACACAAACTAGGTTACAATTGCATAGGGAAGAGTATAAGCATCATAAAAATTGGCTAATATCACAAATTAGAAAACAAAAGCACAAATATTACAGTGAACGTTTTAGTAATTCACAATCCAACATGCAGTCCATTTGGCATGAAATAAATAAATCAATTAGACAAAAAGATAAACGCTCAGTGGATGATGTTATAAAACAGGCGAGACTGAAACAAAATAATGAATGTATAGCACATGAGTTTGGTACTTTCTTTTACAATGCTGTATATTCCACAAGACACGACTGTTCATCAAAATTTATCAACTTAAATACTATGGCCAATATCCCATTGCAGCATATTGTTAAAATATACTAGCTCTGAATTGGTGAACAGGGAACTTTCAAAAATGAAGCAAAATAAATCCCTGGGATATGATCAAATCAGAATAAAAGACGTTTTACTAGTAAACACCGAAATTGTACCAATAATTGTAAGGTTAATTAACACAATTATTAAAACTACAGTTGTACCAAATTTTTTGAAAATCTCTATCGTTAGACCTATTTATAAGAAAGGAAGTTACTTGGAGTGTGGTAATTATTGACCAATACCAATATTACCGATATTAGAAAAACTCTTTGAAAAACATATTTCGAAACAAGTTAATACCTTTTTAGAAGCTAACTCAGTAATCACAAAAGAACAATATGAGTTCGTTAAAGGATTAGGCACAAATAAGTTGCTGTCGGATTTTGCTGATTATGTGTATGGTAAACTAAAAGATAGTTTACACGTATTGTGTTTATTTATAGACTATTCCAAGACTTTCGAACTTATTGAACATGGAATACTACTAAAAAATTGGAACAGTTGGACTTCAGTGAAAAGACACTGGTGTTATTTTCAAACTATTTACAATATCGTCATTTTGTTGTAAAGATAAAAGATTCTTATAGTCAGGAATTTGAGCAAGATTTTGGTGTACCGCAGGGGTCTGTATTAGGACCAACCCTGTTTCTCCTATACATTAATGACCTTCCTCAAATCATACAAACATGTAGAATATATATGTTTGCGGTGCATAAAAATTTACATGTTGCCAAAAAATGTTTGCAATTAGATACGGATAAAACAGCTATGTGGTCACACGATAACTTTTTAGTCATCAATGAACAAAAAACGAAATTTATGCACATAACAACACCTTATATGCAAACGGATAGAGTGCAAATTGTCCTGCATTGTTGTAAATGTTTTCCACTGAAAAAAATAAGAGGATGTACAGCATGTTTTTTTGAATGTAAAGCTATTATGCAATGTAATACTTACCAATATCTAGGGGTAACGGTAGATCACTACTTTCATTGGGATTCACACATATCAAACGTGTGTAAAAAGTTAAACCATGTCCTAGTTAAATTGTACTATATAAAGCCAATGGTTGCCTATTAAATAAGAACAATCATTTATGTCGCGTTAGCAGAGTCCGTATTGTGATATGGGCTGGAGGCATGGGACTTTGCTAGTAAGGCTTCTCTAAACCGAATTATAATAATCCAAAAAAAATTACTAAAATTTAATTTACGGCAAAGGGGCTAAATTTACTTTTCAGGAACTGTTAGAAGAATGCGATTTACTTAGTGTAAACGGATTATTTCTTATAAATTGATTAGAAATAATTATTTTAAGGACACATATTTAGTAAAAGGCGCCCATATATATGATACAAGATCTGATAGTTACGAACTATCTATTGTTTAAACAAATATGGAAAAAATACACTTTCTTATATTGTTCCAAAAATTTTTAACGAGCTACCAGAAGATTGCAAAAGATCCTATGAAAACATTAAAAATCTCATTAAAGATGTTGCTTAATGTTCATTATGCTAGCTAGTACAAAACTCATGACCTGCAAATTCTGCTTAAGTCAAAACATTGGCAAAAACTTTTGATTTATACTAAATACATATATAATTATATTTACTACGAATCTGTAATTATTGTGCAGGGTTCAAAATAGTAGTTTCTAAAAGGGAGGGTTGAGCTGCATAAAACATAGTGTTAAGTTCTTAGTAGGTATGAAGTAGTAAAATTTTTTATTTTAATTTAAATAATCAAAAACAATATACTCGTTGTGCCATTTATAACGTAATTTCTAAAAGTAAAAGATTAATTTATAATAAATATGTTTTCACTTAATTTAAATTTAATCCATAATCAAATGATGGTTGTATACTTTATAGGACAGGATGTTTAAAAGAGTAAATGAATTATGTAGTTTCTATTTTTAAGTTGTGTACTATTAAGTTATAAATTGTTGATTATTTAATATGAAAAACAACTTGCAATTAGTTGTAACTACTGTAAATTAAGATGTACACCTGGTCAAGCAACCCCGGTTGCTTTAGATGAAATTCAAAAGGATACGAATAAAGATTTATTATTATTATTATTATTATTACTACTATTACTACTCGTGGCTCGACTCTCGTGAAGCCAAGACGTATTTCAATCACTCCAATGGAAATTCGTTTATTAAATTAGAGAATTGGTAAATTTGTGCTTAGTGACACTATATTAATAATTAATGTGGGGTTCTGTCGATTCCCTCATTCTATATTGAATAATTCCCTAAAATAAGACGAAAAACAAGAGATGGGTTGTAAGAAATGCGCGGACAAGCTACCAACAGATGGAGACGTAATGACATGTTATGTATATAATGGGTCCTTTCATATAAATTGTTCTGGGAGGTCGCAGACAACATTCAAACGTATGTCTTCTACCAAAACGAAAGAGTGAAAGTGCTACTACTGTAGAAACGAGGGGCAGTCACGGTCATACCAGTCTAGTGTAGTAATAGGAGAAGATATTAGTGCCATTAAAAGTCATAAACACTAAGCTGGATGCAAATAAAAAGGCTATAAATGAACTGGCTAACGATATTAAGAGATTGGCTGACCTCTACAATGGTCTCAAGAAAGATATGAGTTCGGTAAGAACAGCAAACAAAGAAATTCAAAAAACCTTGTCGGCATTGGTATAGGATAATCAGAAGAAAGATGTAACGATAAGAAATTTGCAAATAAGACTGAATGATTTGGAACAAAGAAGTAGGAATGTTAATTTTGAAGTGCACGGACTAGAACAGGCAGCAGATGAAAGTGGAGAAAACCTAAAAGAAGCAGTGCTAAAATGGACCGAGTTCGCTGCAATTGATGTCTCACCTGAAGACATTCAAGTAGCACACAGGTTACCAACACGACGTCCGGATGCTATCCGTGCTGTGATTGTTAAGATGTTCATCTCAGGTAATAAGGGATTAATTCATCAACAAAAGAAAAACTCCTGTAACGAACAACAATATCTTTAAAAATAATAATGAGCGGAAACTGTACATTAACGAGAATCTTACACCATACAATAAATATTTAATTTGGCAAGCAAAATTATGTGTAAGAGAAAGAGTATAAATTTGTCTGGGTAAGGTATAGCAAAATTCTTATTAAAAAATCTAATGATGCGACCAATGTGATCCGAATTGAACACCTTAAAGACTTAAATAAAATTAATTGATAAGATGTATAATAAGACTGTTAAATGTTTTGTTTGTTAAATTAGTTTGGATAATGTAAATAAAAATTGTAAGTGTTATAACTCAAATCATTATTATAAATTAAATTTTATAAACTATACATGCTAGGAGACTACAATAAAAATAATTATGTTTCTTATCATAATTGTACAAGTATTTTGAACAAATACATTATTGATAGATTCCAAGGTTCTAACAAATTATCTATTATTCCTCTAAATATTAATGGCCTCAAAACACATTTTGACGAATTTTTGACATATATATCGTTTGCACAGGTGGATATTATTGCATTATTAGAAGTATCAATTCAACAATATGATATTCTACATTACTCAATTCAAGGTTTTAATGTTTATTCAAAGCTTCATGTTAACACAAAAGGTGGTGGGATTCTTTTGTATATTAGAAATGATATTGAATTTACTGAGAGCATATTTAACTCCATATCATATAAAAATTTGGAAGGTACAATTAAATTAAAGTGTGATAATATATTAAAGATAATTGTGATTTATAGACTACCTGCTAATAATGTAAATGATTTTCCACAAGAATTAAGGCAACAAATAATTACCAATGGCAATAAAAAGAACATTATATTTGTGGGAGATATCAATATAAACTTAGCAATTAATAGTAAACTTGTAAATGAGTATGAGGTTCTTTCAGTTTTTACAATTGTATTATTGGGTCTAGATGACAAAAAATCTATAAAGATCATTTAACAACTTCAAGTATAGACCATTTATTTATTCGAGGACACTATAAACAAATTTTATCGAATGTGATTACCACAAAAATTTCAGACCGCTATATGCTAACATGTACATTAATCTTTGAAGGCACTTGGAAAACAAATGCAAATCACATTAAACGTGATGAAAATTATATCAAAAAAGCTTTATCAAATCTAGATTTTAATCGTTTTAAAAATATTGCAGACCCTGAGAAGCTTTATGACAATATTGTTGCTAAATTTTAATGTATATACAACAACAGCTTAGTCCAAAAAGAGATTCCTAAAATCAATAATTACAACTGCAACAATAATTTCAAAAAGGAGTGGATGAATAGTTCACATTGAACACAAGGATAAATTCTATAGAAAATGGGTACAATAAAAAATAGCAGAGCATCGGAGTGAGTACAAAAAATACCGAAACTGGCTTAATTCTAAAATACAAAAAACAAAAGGTATTTATTATAAAAATAAATTCTCATTAACAAAAAATACAAAACAAATTTGGGAAGCAGTGCACGATATATTAAAAAAAAAAGAATAAAAGCAATGTAGACATTTTAATTAAGAAGGTGATGCCTTTCGAAAGTGATTTGTCAATTGCAAATAAGTTTGCTATGTTCTTTTATAATAATGTCCATTCAATTATTCATATGTGTGGAGAAAGTTTCTTGGCGAGTAGTACCTTAATTATTCCGGTAAATTAAAGTGTTTGTTTAAAATATGTTAATGAAGAGTTTGTTCGTGAAATACTTACAAAAATGAATATAAAAATATCGCCTGGCTTTGATCTAATCAGACTAAGCGATATTCTATTCTTAAAGGATGACTGTATATTGAAATTACTCGGCTATGTAACTTAATACTAAAAACGTTAGTCATACCTATTAAGATGAAAATTGTAATGATCAGGCTTATCTACAAAAATAAAGTATTTCGGATATTAATAACTACCGCCCAATCTCGATACTTCCTATTATCGAGAAAATTTTGGAAAAACATCTTGCCGATCTAGTACAAAACTTTGTACACACCAATAGCATTATTACCATTGAACAATTTGGGTTCGTTGAGGGCAAAAGCACCAGTAAGTGCTTATTGAATTTTTCATACTATATTTACAACAAATTGCAAATGAACATGAATGTTCTGTTTATTTATAGATTTTTCAAAAGCTTTTGATACTGTAGTTCATCAGCTACTTGAATAAACTAGAGATATATGGATTTAGAGGACCATTCCTACAATTATTAAGAAATTACCTACAATGTAGGAAATTCGTTATAAAAATAACTAATGTATATAGTAACGAACAATTGTTTAATGTTGGTGTTAGCCAAGGTTCAGTATTGGGACCACTTCTTTTTATAATGTACATCAATGACTTGCCGAAGGTCATTAATACATCAAAAATATTGATATTTACAGACGACGTGGTATTAATATCAGCCCATAAACACATAAATACTGCAAATCAGTTTCTACAACTGACACAGATGGTTTAGTAAAATGGTCACACGATAACAGCTTAGTAATTAATAGAACAAAAACTAATCTTATGCACATAACTACACCGTATGTTGCTAAGGAGATATCAATTATTATAATACATTCTTGCAAATGCCTACAACTGCAAAAAGGAAAACCTACAGATGTTTCAGTGACTGCCAAGTTGAAACTAGTATTAGTTAAGATGTATTACATCAGATATCTAATACCTTTTAAAATAAAAAAGATTACATATAGTGCGTTAGCTGAATCTGTAATTCGTTATGGCATTGAAGCATGGGGGTATGCATCTGACACATATTTACGTAGAATCAATGCAGTCCAAAAAGAATATTAAAATTGGTATGTCAAAAGAACAAAAGCGTTTCCTTACAAGACTTACTGTAAAGTGCTAACTTATTAAATGCAAAAGGTATCCTTTATTACAAAATCATAATGGACAATTATTTTGAAGAACAATATTTAGATTTAAAGAATAATGACTATAATTTAAGACATGATATGTTTATTGTGCCTCTTGTGTTTAATAGATATGGAGAAAATACTTTGGAATATATTGTTCGAAAAGCGTTTAATAATTAAAACCCGGCATGTAAATATTCTGTCAATATTAGGAAACTAAAAACTAAAGATCTTTTTAGTTTCATTTTCTGTTTGACTATTATATTTGCTTAAAAATACGTGTGTACATGTATATGTGTATAAATGTAATTAATATGCATGTATGTGTGTTGTATGTATATATATATATATATATATATATATATATATATATATATATATATATATATATATATATATATATATATATATATTAGGTAATTTTTACACTAGGTAAGTTGATAAATACTAACGTATTACAGATGAAATAATAGCTTAGACTTTTAAAAGCCCAAATGATCATTTCATATGGAGTTAGTAATTGAAAGAAGGAAAATATAAGGTCTTGGACAGGATTTGAACCTGTATCTTAGTCTTGCCGGTACTGTCGTCGTGTATACGATTTGGATTTGTAAATTTCCCAATTATAGTCATTGGTCTCGATGGTATAATTGGTAAACGCACAGTCCCAGCAAGACTGAGATGCAGGTTCAAATCCTGTCCAAGACCTTATATTTTCCTTCTTTCAATTACTAGCTCGATATGAAATGATCATTTGGGCTTTGCATAAAAGTCTAAGTTATTATTTCATCTAATTATATATATTATATATATATATATATATATATAGAAGAAGAATACATTGAATGAATGCATGTTTGTTAATATATATTAACAGTTATAAGATTATAACTGTTAATATATATTAACAAACATGCATTTGCATTCCAAGTGTGGATTATTCTTCTTCGCTGTTTAATAATATACTTACATTTTTGTATTATCCGAACGCAGCAAAATAGGATGATCAAGTTATTGGTACATGAATTATGTATATAACTTGAATCAATTTCCTTAAATCCAAGACGTTAAATTGAAATTTACCCTGGTCTTTGGTGAGCTCAGTATAAACACTGTTACTCTAAATGCATAAATAAATCTCATCTTTGTTTTCAATAACTCTAAAGACCCGTTTACTCTTTACATCAAAATTTTATGTCATTTATTTACACCTTCAAATAATAAATTTAAATTGTCCTTTTTATATGTTGGATGTGATAGAACAGAGCATTTCAACACGCTAAGAAAGTAAGCAAAATGCATTTATATAAAGCGATTTAATAAGAAACAGAACTCAAGTTAACACAGGAATAATTCAACATAACGTACAACTTAAATATTATACATGTACAATGGTTATTAATGTAAAACATTATACATCGCGTCAGAGCGCGTGCACGTCTGTTCTATATCACGGTCACGACGGAACTCTACTACACCTGTCTACCGGCGAGTCGTAACACGAGCGCGTCACTACAGTGACGTATCCTGCGCGTGGGATATCACTACCACTAGCGTTATTACTAACACTCCCCCTTGATACACACGCGGCCAACTGTGTAGAGTTGAACAAACCCATCATTTTCACACAATTTTCGAACTTTTACGAGACAAAGCTTTCGTAAGTACATCCGCAGGCATATCTTCCGAAGGTAAATGTTGTAGAACAAACTGCTTATCGTTCAGGGCTTCACGTATGAAATGATTCTTCACATCAATGTGTTTACTTCGTGCGTGAAACACTGGATTATCAGCTAACTTCAATGCACTCATGTTGTCATTATAAACAACTACCTGAGCTAGTTTTTCGAAACCAAGTTCTATCAGGGCGTTTCGAAGATAAATAGCCTCTTTGGCAATTTCGGTCAATCCCATATATTCGGCCTCTGTAGACGAGAGAGCCACAGTACGCTGCTTTCTAGATTCCCATGAGATTGGACAACTAGACAACATAAATGAAAATCCTGTAAAAAGATCTTCTGTCGATGGTACATCCAGCCCAATCGGCATCTACGTACCCCTTTAGAGCATCTTTGGTGGGAGAATACACCAACCCTAAATTAATACTTCCTTTAAGATATCGAAGAACACGCTTCGCTGCGCTCCAATGACAATTCCTATAACAGTTATTAAACTGGCTAAGATAGCTAACAGCGTAACTTATATCAGGTCGCGTTGCAACTGATAGATAAGTCAACGCTCCGATCAGTTCTCTGTACGGTAATTTTTCTTCTTCATCCGACGCGGATTCAGTTGGTTTAGACAACTTTGTGCCCGGATCGATAGGAGTACTGATTGGTTTAGCTTCAGACATTCCAAATCTGTCTAATATTTCCTTTATGTAACCTTTCTGATGTAGCATAATTTTATCATCTTTTCGAGAAAATTCAATCCCTAAACAGTATCCAACGCTACCGAGATCCTTAACTTCAAACTTTTTGAACAATTTAGATTTTAAACTGTCAATTGTTTTGAGATTCTTGGAAGCAATCAATATATCGTCAACATAGATTATTATCAGAGTTAATTCATCACCTTGACCCATTCGATATAAACAAGGATCAGAACTTGTTGGTTTAGCACCACATTCTAGTAACGTTTTGTTTAACTTGGCATACCAACTTCGTCCAGCTTGCTTTAAACCATATAAAGCCTTATTCAGCAAACAAACTTTGTTGCCACTCTGTATATCTTTCAGCATATCACCTGATACTTTTCCGATATACGATTCATCGTTGAGAGAAATAATCTCCAAGATCTTTGCTAACTGTTTTGGAGGTTCCATGTATATAGTCTCTTGCAATTCTCCATTTAAATAAGCACATGTCACATCTAATTGATGCATATGCATTCCAAAATGCGCTGCTATCGCAGAAACTAATCTTACTGAACTTAAGCGAGCCACAGGAGCAAAAGTTTGATTGAAGTGCACGCCTGGTTGCTGACCGCAGCCCTGCGCAACTAATCTTGCTTTCCTTCGATCAAGACTCCCGTCACTTTTCAGTTTATTTCGTAAAACCATTCTGCTTCCGATAATTTCTTTATCATGTGGCCTGTCAACTAAAGACCAAGTTTTATTCTTTAATATAGAAACCATTTCCTCAACCATAGCTTTATACCATTCGTCAGCTTCAGTCGAATTTAAAGCTTGTTTCATAGGAACTTCTGACATAAATAAATATTCCTCTGTTTCAGAGTTTATGTTTGCTTCTGGTACCATATTAAATAATTTCGCGGGACGACCCGGGTGCCCGGTTCGGACAATTCTAGGTCTTCCCGGTCCTTTAACTAAACTGATCTCTTCAGACACATCATTTTCTAAATTATCGACTTCGGCGGATTCTGACCAAATAAGAGTATTAGGGGGTTCATACTCGATTTCAGATCCTAATTTATTCTCTTTAGTTTCAGAAAAAACGTCAGACGGTTCTTGTAAATTTTGCTTATTACTTGATTCAACAAACTTTACATCACGAGTTATTTCGGTTTTTCGCTCTTCAGGTAACCAAACCCTAAATGCCTTTGATTCCTCCGAGTAACCCAAGAATATTCCTTCTTTAGCTCTTTCATCAAATTTTCCTTTGCTCGGGTTTCTGTTCAAACAGAAAACTTTGCAACCGAATTGCCTAAAATTACTCACATCTGGTGGACTTCCCGTCCAAATTTCATGTGGAGATTTCCCATTTAGACTTTTCGTAGGCACACGATTACGAATATAATTTGCGGTATTAACGGCTTCGGCCCAAAATGAGTCTGGCAAACCGGATTCCATGAGTAGACAGCGAGCAGAATCGAGTAAAGTACGATTTTTCCTCTCGGCTACCCCGTTCTGTTCCGGATTGTACGGTGCCGTTAAACGCCTAGTAATTCCGCGTTCCTTTAATAAAGTATCAAAGTTCGAATTTGTATATTCCGTGCCATTATCTGATTGAAAGCATTTGACGCGTTTACCTTTCTGATTTTCAACTAAGTTTAAATATTCCACCGTAATTTTTGTAACTTCCGATTTATGACTAATAAATCGTACTTCGCACCAACGCGAGTGATCGTCTATGAATTCAACAAAATATTTTGCCTTTCCGTTCGATAGAACACGCATAGGACCACAAACATCCGTGTGAATAATGTCTAATAAATTCGATTCCCTGTTCGATTTATTTGGGAACGGCATTCTCGACATTTTACATTTTGCACATATATCACAATTAAGGTCGATATTTTTCAGATCAAGTTTAAGATCAATACCCGTTATAACACCTTTACGTATAGAATCGATTAGATCCTTAAAATTCAAGTGTCCTAAACGTTTGTGCCAAAGTAAAAGTTTCTGAGAAATATGTACCGGTCCGTTATTTATTGCTACGTTCGAAATGTTCTGACTTTCGCGCGTAATAAAGATCACCGATGCGATCTGCAATTAATTTAACAGTCCCATCTCTGCTGAGAACTAACGCACAGTCCTTTTTAAATAAGACTCTAAAACCATTTTTAGTAATTTTACTAACTGACAATAGATTTGTACGCAAATCTGGTACATGAAGAGTATCGTTTAAAATAATATTTTTGGACTCACCTCGTATATCCGTGCTAAATGTTACAATACCTTTAGCTACGACATCTGCTGAACTGTTGTTGGCCAAATTCAAGCTACCATGCATGCATTCTTCGAGTTTTTGAAAACTTTCAACATTCCTACACAAATGTGAAGAAGCTCCACTATCCAAGCACCATCTGGTATCTTGATTTTGATAGTCAATTTGACACACTTGTGAAGTAACAAAACTCACATTTTCACTAGCACTTTGGGAACAACTAGCTGAAGATTGCACATTTGCATTTTTGTGTTTGTAACACTCTGAGGCTTTATGACCGATTTTTCTGCATTTATGACAGCGAAATTTAAAATATTTATTCACATTTCCGCCTTTATTCGCCTGTACACTTTCGGTAAATTTATTATTATTCGCGGGTTTCTTGTTTTCACGCCGCCACTGACCCGGTTTTTTGTTTACAAACAAAGCATTCTGAGAAGTATTTCGATCGTCGTTTTTTCTAGCGTCGCTTTCTTCTACTATTTTAATTCGTAGCGTTTCTGGGGATGGCAATTCGTCTCTTGATTCTATAGCACACCGAAAATTTTCAAAGCTCGGCGGTAAGCTATATAATAACATAATTGCGAGTAAATCTGGATTTATTTCAAGGTCCATTTCGGCTAATTTATCGACAGCATCAAAAAACTTGTTTATATGTTCACGTATATCAGAGCCTTCGTCCATACGTTGTAAAGTTAGTTGCTTCAATAAATTTGCTTTTCTAGCCGGTCCCTTAGATTGATACGTATTTTCCAGTTTTAACCAAACATCCCTTGAAGTAATACAGCCTTTAATTTGTTTTAATTCGGAAGGACTAATTGAAAGAATTATTTCTGATTTGGCTTTACTATCGCCTTTAAGCCATTTTTCAATTTCCCTCTTAGAATGTGGGTCATCATCCTTCAAATCTGGTTTACCCCAGGTTCCGTTCGCGTAACCCCAAGCATCTTGCTTTATTAATAGTGCCTCCATCTGTATTTTCCAAGTATCGAAATTTTCTTTATTTAACATTTCAAGTCGCGAAACATTCGCACAATTCATCTTGAAAAACAATATACAATCTCAACACGTTAATACAGGAAAAACCGTAGCCGACACTACTACTAAAGAAAAACGCCGACACGTACACCTGTCGTTTTTTGTTTCTTATCGCTTGTTACTGCACCTGCTATTTGTTATTCTCGTTTGAGTTGTTCTGGGCCCATAACCTGTTGGATGTGATAGAACAGAGCATTTCAACACGCTAAGAAAGTAAGCAAAATGCATTTATATAAAGCGATTTAATAAGAAACAGAACTCAAGTTAACACAGGAATAATTCAACATAACGTACAACTTAAATATTATACATGTACAATGGTTATTAATGTAAAACATTATACATCGCGTCAGAGCGCGTGCACGTCTGTTCTATATCACGGTCACGACGGAACTCTACTACACCTGTCTACCGGCGAGTCGTAACACGAGCGCGTCACTACAGTGACGTATCCTGCGCGTGGGATATCACTACCACTAGCGTTATTACTAACATTATATAACCTTCTAATTAAATTTTATGTTCATAAAATATACCCCAAATATGTCAAATGACTCTAGCACAAAATAACAGCACAAAATGTTTAAGCAATAACAAAAGAAACTAATTTCGTTACCTAGAGTAAGCCTTTTGCACCGTCACCTCTGAAGATGTTGTCGAACCAAACCTCGTCGTTGCATTCCGTCCACCTTCTTTCCAGATGTTATCCAATTTTTTGCAGACGCCTTCAATATATCTACCCATATAATTGTCCAAAATAAACTAATCGCCTTCTGTATCTACCATACACCCAGCATCCTCGTTCCAAAAAATTATCTAGGCACGCTTACCTCGGTAACATCGTTCGTACGTTTTCTGTATGTAGCTAGAGTACCGTTTACAATTTAGCACCCACTCGTGCTTTCACACTTTTAATTTAAGACGGACTGCACTATCACCGATTTATAAATCTTTAACTTAGTTGTTACCATAAAAGTCTGAAGCGGACTGAGGAAGTAAGTGAAGTAAGAGTAAGAGAGCCCTACTACGTCTTCTAGTGTTTTTATAACAGTTGAAACACACCTCCTGTACCCTGTTTCTATCGAAAAGCACGACCACCGTAACCGATTCTGAAAAGCTAAACTCCAACAATCTTTCAAAACTCAGAATTTCTCATTCCACACCGCTTTTAGTCCGAAACACTGGCTAACAACCACAACGGTCGCGATATTCTCGAAATTTCTCTCACTCCCTTTTGCAATTAGCCAATCCAGTCCATTTCCCCTGTCGTAGGTCTATCATCAAACTATGGTATCCTCGTCTAACCTATATTTACCGTCTTTATTAAAATCCCACTACAGCAACATAAAATCGATATTGTGATTAGCCGCTTTACACGTCTGTTTTATCCAACGTATTTTATTTGTCCTCCTTGTTTACCCAATGCTATTGACACCCCGTATCTATCTGTTTTGAAACCACCTGCTTATTTTGCAGCCTTCGCTACGACCGTTAACTCAAATTTCTATAAAGAATTATGTTCCAACGTACATTCCGGTTCCTTGAACTTGTTTATATGTCTGTCAGGCTTTCTATGAACCGATTGTCAGTTTAAAATTGTTCTTTTCTATATTATTTAACCTGTAGATTTGCTAGGATTTTATTTTAACGAACGCTTTGTTTAGTTACATGAAAAATATGCGTTTACATTATCGATTTTATATACAAAAGCTATCATTTATTATTCGCTATGCTCAATTTACAACCTTCGAATATTAAAAGTAATTATAGTCGTATTATCCTTGAGTGTTTACGTACTACAAAGCTTCTTACACTTATGCAAATTTAGCACTACTATTTATTAATACAAATGTATGCTATTATCCCATTTGTTTTAAAGTCAAAACTAATTAATTTGGAGCGTAAATAGTTTATTCCTATTTTCTATATACACGGCCGTTACAAAATTATTCTCTTGACCTATCTATCCCTCTTTACATCTAATTTACACGACAATATATATTGATATGATAACGCCGTACTCGGTGTTATGACGTTTTCTATAAATGCCACCGCTCTGTGTTCTCAAATCAAATTTAATCTTACTAATTTTATTATTATGCCACGGTTAGCCCTATTTATCTACACAGAGTGCACAACGTTACAATGATCAATTTTTCTCTTCTCCGCCCCTTTATGATTACCTATTTGTTTGAATTGATAAAGCGAAGTCAATTAATTTCATATAATGAAAAGAAATATTATTTACAGTTTTTGAAAAATATTAAAATACACCCTTCAATTAATCAATATCATATGTATCATTTACCCCAAAATTCATATGCTTTGAATTCAATCTAAAGTCAACAAACACCACCTCTTTTTACGAAAGAAACCTGGAACGTTCTAGACCCTTTATAATACAGTACGTACGTTTAACGTATGCAACGTTTGTTGTTGACTTTATCACAAGTTTATATAAATTGAATAAATTCAGTATTGAAATTTAAATAGAAAAAATCTTAAAATTAAATAGATCTGACCTGCTACAGGTTGTTCAGGTTGTGGATCAACATCCCCTTGTTGTCCTCGTTCGTTGAACCAGTGTTTGAGTACAGTTACCCCTCGTTTTCCAAAAATTACGTCGTGCTTCTTTATTTTATATGCTTTGAATCTCGTAACTCAAAATTGTACCAGAGTTGTACCATAATATAATTGTCGACGCTGATTTGAAATATTATATTGACCCAGATTTGAATTGTTCTTATCGATGCTTACTTGAATTATTCAGAAATACACCACCAATTTGAATCATTATCATCAACACATTCGAATATTCTATATTCAAATTATTCTTCTTGTCGACACATTCGAAATGTTATATCGCCCAATTCGAAATATTATATCAACCAAAATTTGAATTATTCTTTTTGTCGACACATTCGAAGTGTTATATCGCCCAATTTGAAGCCGTTAAACGGCAAAAGAAGTTTTCATAATCGTTGCACTTATTGTCACTTGTAACATACACTTGATGTTCTATTGAATATTAAATTATGCGTGACTTTCTGTTTAACAGTGACGCAGCTTTGCACTGTCGTAGTTGTAAACTGCCTTGTGTTATCATTGCTCTGTGTTAATATAGGCTCTTCCCACTTACATGTGGGCTGGGTTTTTAACAAGTCTTGTAGATATCTCAACCAATCAGGCCCTGCATTTTGAAGTTGTTTCTGATGTAACTTCATCGGTTTTCCATGTAATGGTGTTTATTTGATACCTTATTATTCGTTATCTTGACCATACGTTGTTTTGTATAGATATCGCCTTTTCAATAATTGCACAAAATAAATGATGTAACTGTAATTCTGTTTTCGTTTGTGTATTTACGCATCTTTGGAACTGCGCTTTCTTATCAAAAATGTTTATTGTTTCCGCGTGATTGCATAAAGCTTTGTTAGGTTTTATCTTTTATCTTCGTATTTGTTTTATAATTAATTGGAACACTTCTCAATGTACTATCCTTTCTTTTGAATACGCGTTCTGTTGTCGAAAGATATGCTCACTTGCAATACTTAAAATTAATAACGGTCTATATACAGAGTGTTAAATACGCGTCTATTGTTGTAAGATATGCTTCCTTGCATTGCTTAAAGCTAATTATGGTCTATATACAGGGTGTTGAATGCTTACTATTTACATAATGTACGAATTACTTAATTTTCTGCTAAATAAATGCAATTTTCTGATTCCTATTGCAATTTATGGTTACTACACGACCCTTGCTATTCAATACATCCCTAAACAACCCCTTATCACGGCATTATATATATATATATATATATATATATATATAAATTAACTATTAATTTATAATGTGGTATTTATATTAAATATATTATAATTATATTATCATATGGTATCATAATTAATTCGGGCTTGATTGAAACACTTGGATTTCTTCAAATCGTACTTATCAGGACTAACTATATTAGGGAAATTTAAGTATTCAACTAATTGAGGGTTGAGCCACTGATAATATCAAGTAAAATATTATATTAATCGTGTAATGATGCTATTATTGTATCTATTTCGTTAATTTGGATATAGTCATTTTAAGTATTTTTAATATTATTAGCTTTTTTTAGGTTACTTAATATTTTTTTTATATTTTAATACATGCTTCTTAATTTTTTTAAATTTTAGATTTTTTATATTTTAACGTATATGTTGAATTTATTTAGTAGGCAACAATGAACTTAATTTTTTTTATGTTGTGATTAAATTAGGATAAGTGTCGTAAATGGTAAATGTATTATCAAATATACTTTGTGATTTTTTTTTATTTAGCGAGGGATATAGTTTGTATTTTTAGTATTAAAAAACTAAGGGCACAGTAATATAGTTTTAGTTAAGTTGAAAAAATTTTTTTGAATTTTTTTCAATTTTATTTTCTTGATACGTATAAATGACTGTAACAATAATATTCTGTATAGCAATAATAGTTTTTAGTTGAAGCACCTTGTCAAGTGACCTACGTTGCTTAAGGTGATTTTGTATCTGTAATACTGAATAAAAAATTTGATTGGTTGATTGATTGACTACTACTACTAATACTACAACGACTACTGCTTTTATTATTCAAAGAAGATAATTACGAAAAACGTTTTTCTCGAAATGGTTGCTATTTCACTGCAAGATCTTCCACTAAATAAAAGAACACACACAAAATTTAAATAACATTTATTTATTCATATTTATTATCAATAATAAAGGATTCCAACACCCTTACAATTAATTAATTTATTAAACAGATCTCCTTGCTGCTATTATCTTAGTTAAACGCATGTCTACAATCATAATTTAATTCATATAACATTTGATTTTCATAACAACACCCTTTATATCCATCAATATATTTTTAGATTTAGTTATTAATCCAGCCTATTGTAATACAATAACTGTCCCGTTTTAATTATTCACCAAGTATGTGTCGTTAGCTTTAAATGACAACACTAAACTAGTTGAGTTTCTTTAAATAGTTTGCATGCTTCTTAAATTTAAAATTAGACTATCGATCATAAATAAACATTTTAATTACATCTTGTAGTTACATATAATTGCAGTTTCCTGAAAAAAAAATAAAATTTTCGAAAGCTCGAACCAATCAAAAGGAGTTCTTAATTTGCCCTAATTGACTACAACCCCGATAACTAATTCTCAAATAATAATAAAAGTAGTCGAAAACTATACTAATTTATATATTATATATATATATATATATATATATATATATATATATATATATAGCTATGTATTTTTCGCCCCTACGTTGTTGCGTCATAAATTTGCTGTAGTACCCCCTTACTTGTGCAGCCGGATGTAACAAACGTCCAAGCTGAACGCCACCGCTCTGTTTTTCACTTTAATCTTCCTGAAAACTAGGTAGGTCTGACCTGATTTGTTTCGTGTTGTGGATCAGCACCCCCTCATTATCTTCAATCGAAACCAATGCCCTGCTGTGTACTTCTTAACATACGTTGAACCATTATTTCAGTATGGTTACCGCTTGTTTCCAAAATCATCTCGTGCTTTATTCAATATTTCTTTGGATACGCCTTAAGTACCACTTTAGTATTATGAATTTCTGAACACCAGACTTAGTATCTTGGATTATAATTGTTTTAGAATTGAATTGTCCCATAATTCCAGACCAGAATTAGAATTAGAATTGTTTTCGACGCAGATTAGAATTGGACCATAAACATTTTCGACGCATATTAGAATTGAACCAGAAATAGTCCAGAAGTCGTTTTCTAAAAAAACGGCAAAGATTCTTCATGTATTCTTAACACAATTGCTGCACAGTGCTATTTTCACTGTAACATAAATTTTATTTATCTGACGTGTAGATTTCTATTAAAAGTTGTTACAGTTACAATTTTTGCTAAATTGTAAGTGTAATTCCTAACTGTTTAAGCAAGCCGATATAACCTAACGTATTGATTTTGCTTTGTTAATTAATATTAATCAAGCTTAAAGTCACTTTTGTTCAAGTTGTGAATATTCAAGATTTAAATAATAATTTGATATTTCAAATTATTTTGGAATACATGTTATTATTATCTGCTATTGGTTGAATGTTGGTGATATAGATAAGGCCTTTCATTATTTAAAGGAAAGTCGACTAGAAGCGGTTTGTAGTCCCTACGGGACTACTTTGAGCGTCCTCACACTCTCTGCGTCCTCACACTCTCTGCGTCCTCACACTCTCTGCGTCCTCACACTCTCTGCGTCCTCACACTCTCTACGTCCTCACACTCTCTGCGACCTCACACTTTCTGCGCCCTCACACTCTCTGCGCCCTTACACTCTCCGCGCCCTTACACTATCTGCGCCCTGACACTCTCTGCGCCCTGACACTCTCTGCGCCCTGACACTCTCTGCGCCCTTACTACTCTCTGCACCCTTACACTCACTGCGCCCTTACACTCACTGCGCCCTTACACTCTCTGCGCCCTTACACTCTCTGCGCCCTTACACTCTCTGCGCTCTTACACTCTCTGCGTCCTTACACTCTCTGCGCCCTTCTCTCTCAAGTTTAGAGCATATCTCGGCAATTAAGATTTAATGTTATTGACAATGGTTTTGAAGAGTCGTTAATAAAGACATTTAAATTTTGGTAACATTGAGCCAGAATTTCGGTTTCACCAAGTTTCTATGTTTGTTGTGTTTATAGAAGAATCTTTGGAGAAGCGCAAATAGTATTCGAAAAAGCTTAGGAAATGGCCACAAAAGCCTAGGAAATGGCCACATAAGCCTAGAAAATTGCCACAAAAGCTTAGAAAATCGCCACAAAAGCTTAGAAAATCGCTACAAAACCCTAGAAAATGGCCACAAAAGCCCAGAAAATTGCCACAAAAGCCTAGAAAATTGCCACAAAAGCCTAGAGAATTGCCACAAAAGCCTAGAGAATTGCCACAAAAGCCTAGAAACTTGCCACAAAAGCCTGGCAAACTTTGTCAAAATAACTTCTGGGAGCCGATTGGACCAAGATTACTCCGTTTAAAATGGACTTTGTCAAAATAACTCCTAGGAGGCGATCGAATCAAGATCAAGATCACTTCGCCCGAGTAGACTTTGCCGAAATCACTTCGAAGTGTCGATCGGATCTAGACCATTTCGCCAAAGCAGACTGCCGGAACCACTTCGAAGTGTCGATCGGATCAAGACAACTTCGCCCAAGTAGACTTTGTCGAAATCACTTCGAAGTGCCTATCGGAGCAAGACCACTTCTCCAAAGTAGACGTTGCCGAAATCACTTCGAAGTGTCGATCGGATCAAGACCACTTAGCCCAAGTAGACGTTGCCGAAATCACTCCGAAGTGTCGATCGGATCAATACCACTTCGCCCAAGTAGACTTTGTCAAAATCACTTCAAAGTGTCGATCGGATTAAAACCACTTCGCCCAAGTAGACTTTGTCAAAATCATTTCGGAGAATTGATCGGAGCAAGACCACTTTGCTGTAGTAGACTTTGTCGAAATCACTTCGGAGAATCAATCGGATCAAGATCACTTCGACCAAGTAGACTTTTTTGAAATCACTTCGAAGTGTGGAAAAATCACTTGCGAGAATTGATCGGAGCAAGACCACTTTGCCCAAGTAGACTTTGTCAAAATCACTCCGGAGAATCAATCGGATGAAGACCATTTTGCTCAAGTAGGGTTTGTCAAAATTACGTTGGAGAATCGATCGGATTTAGAACGATTTAGAACGATTTAGAACGATTTAGAACGATTTAGAACGATTTAGAACGATTTAGAACGATTTAGAACGATTTAGAACGATGTAGAACGATTAAGAACGACTGAGAAGGTTCTAGAACGATTAAGAGCAATTTAGAAGGTTGTAGAAAATTGTAGAAGGTTGTAGTAGGTTTCAGAAGGCTGTAGAAGGTTGTAGAAGGTTGTGGAAGGTTGCAGAAGGTTGCAGAAGGTTGTAGAAGATTGTAGAAGGTTGTAGAAGGTTGCAGAAGGTTGTAGAAGGTTGTAGAAGGTTGTAGAAGGTTGTAGAAGGTTGTAGAAGGTTGCAGAAGGTTGTAGAAGGTTGTAAAAGGTTGTAGTAGGTTGTAGAAGGTTGCCAAAGGGTGCAGAAGGGTGGAAAAGGTTGTAGAAGGTTTTAGAAGGTTGTAAAACGATTCAGAAGGTGCTGAAACAATTTCGAACGACTTAGAAGGTTTTAGAACGATGCAGTACGATGCAGTACGATGCAGAACGAATCAGAACAAATGAGAATGTAGTAGAACAATTTTGAACGATACAGAACGATTCGGAACGATACGGAAGGATACGGAACGATTCGGAACGATACGGAACGATTCAGAACGATACGGAACGGTATGAAAAGTTTTGGAACGTTTTGGAACGATATGGAGCGATATGGAACGATATGGTGTAGCAATTTTATTTTCCACCTAATATATATATCTGTATAATCAATCCTTTTATTAAATATTAAATAATATAATACATTATAATGTTATCCAATCCACTTAATTTAATAACATCGATTGCCCAATAAAGTAATAGCAGTTTGTTTAAATTAAAAATTAATTTCTACGGAGACAATATAAAAGCTTTTGTTTGGTATCTTTCTTAAAGCCCCCTCTACTCAGGAACCGCAAGGTATCGCTGTTACCAGGCGGCAACAAGCTCGGCCGGCACTTCTAACACAGCTGGGGTTCAAGCAGGTCGATAGTTGTTCTTAGGAGCGATGTCCGTGATTGATTTTTGGTGTTGGAAGCGTGCACGATGGAAGATTGCACGTACAAGCCATCTTCAAAAATTGTTTTGGATGGTCCATTTTTTTGTTGAAACCAGTCGTGGAGAACGATGAAGTTTTTGTTAAAAGACCATTAGGAACAGTAAGTGAATTTGTTTCTATAACAATATTAATTAAAAATTTTCAGTGTAACTTTGGGAATAATTTATTTTAAAATATATTGCAACGTAAATTATAAATAAGCAACTTTTCTGAATGGTATTCATACGAAAATTAAATGAAAACAATTCTATTCTTGCATAATATGGAATCACATATATAATTTATTCAAGTTAATTACAAACAACATTTGCTTTCTTGTGGTGTGAATTACTCCTGGAACATCTGTAAATTGAAACGCAGATAATGGAAGCCAAGTGACGTGTTTTTCAGTATGCAGCGCAGCTGTTTGTTTGGAATGGAATATTCCGTTGTTAATACATGCGTCAGCTTTCAAGCAAGTATTTAGGTGCAATTTGGAGTTCTGGTATGTACAAAAATTATATTCGTATGTTGTTTGAACTGTCGACGTAGAAACGAGATAAATTTTACTTTAACCGACTTGTGTTAACTTTGAACAGGTCAAGGACAGACCTCAATTATACTTTTCGTAGTTATACGATATGAATCTGTAATTTGTTCCTACAAATTCTTTTATTAACTCAATGAAACATCAGAAGATGTCACTACTAATTAGATAAAGTAAATTCTTATAACTTTGAACCTTTAGAAATTAAATTTCTACATTTGATATTTTATGAACAATTATCTGTAATTATTTACTGTGAAATTAAGGTAAATTTACCATAATTAACTCTTTCTATAAATAAGCAATTTTATGCTTTGTCAATCTGTTATATAAACTTCATTAAATAGTAATTGGTACGGATATATTCAGTACCATTGTAATTAACTCTTCCTAATTTAAATTAACTTATAAAGGAAGACATATTTTTGTAAAAATTACTTTATTGGATGCCAAAAAGAATAGATTCTTATTTTCGGACTAAAGACTATCTTTTATTTAAGAGGAATGAAAGTCGATTCTGATTGTATTTAATTATTTTTGAGTTTGAATGCACAAACAGTGCTTTTCCTTGTTTAATTTGTTCACAGGTGCAATGGAGGATTGCTAAGGTCAAGGTCGAGCCATAAGGTAAGATACTTTAAAGATTAGAGGTCTTTAAAAATTATATAGCGGTTATAGGAGAAAGGTTTCCGCATTAGCCTTGTACAAGGGACTTGTATTAGGTCTTCTCAGTATAAAAAAATACGGTGGCGCCTTATTTTTATTATTAGTGGTTGCAATTACACCCCGACCCACAGCTCATTCTCTACCCAGAGCATATAGTTCGACTAGCCGCTTTGCCTTTGAGATTTCCTCAACTTAGAGCCACCTTCCATCTTAATTTGCCGTGGGCTCCATTTCTAATTATCGGAATTTCTCGTTAAACTAAATCGGAATACAAAAGGCTTCAATGGAACGATTTTGAACGTTCCGGAACGATTCGGTACGATGCGGAACGATTCGGAACGATACGGAACGATGCATAACGACGTATGACGATGCATAACGTTGCATAACGATGCATGACGATGCATAACGTTGCATAGCGATGCATAACGATGCATAACGATGCATAGCGATGCATAACGATGCATAACGATACATAGCGATGCATAACGATGCATAACGATGCATAACAATGTAGAGCAATGCAGAAAGAACAGAACAAATGAGAATGCAGTAGAACAAATGAGAATGCAGTAGAAGAAATGAGAATGTAGTAGAAGAAATGAGAATGCAGTAGAACAAATGAGAATGGAGTAGAACAATTTCGAAGGATTATTGAATTTCCACTAAATAACGCCGGTTGGTAGTTGTCCTTTCGTTTAAGAGTAGTTAATTTTGAAATAGGGCAATTGGAATAATTAGAACAAAATTTTTTTTATCCAAAATTAATAAACAATACGTGAGGTTGTTTGCAGCAATAGTTCTAAAAAGCAGAAAGCAATATAGGTGCTTAAGTAGAAGTTGAAACGAAAACAATTCCCGGAATAGCATGTTAGAGTAAGTTTAAAATTCTTCTAAACCTTTTTGAGTTCGTACAGTAAAGAAGCAAATGTGTTAAGCTCTTCCATTCGTAGAGGTTTTGTTAGTGGATAATTAAAGAAGTATATGTATTTGTATTTGTGACTATAAATGTTGAAGTTGAATACGCGAACGGATTCTTGCGAAGTGGTTTTTATGTTTGTTTTTTGATGTATTACAAAGTGAAAGTTATAGAGGATATGTATTCTTTTAAAGGGGACATTTAAATAGAGATAATTTTATTCCAGCTTTCTAGATACAGCAAATAGTGTATGTTAAATATTGGAATAGATGTGAATCTACTATTGGAATATGTTTTGTGTATGTAATATGTTCTGTGTATGTAATATGTTATGTGTAGGTAATATGTTCTGTGTATGTAATATGTTATGTGTAGGTAATATGTTCTGTGTATGTAATATGTTCTGCGTATGTAATATGTATAAGTGATGAACTGCAATTTATGATGTTAAATTTGCTGTAGTAATACGATAAAACTTGGTTAAATAAATAACGATAAAGCGACGTTAACGTTATGGACTATGTAATTTTTCTTAAAGTGGGTATCATTTAATGAGATATTAAATTAATCCAGCTTTTTATATATATAGTAAATGTTGTATGTTAAATAAGGAAAAAGATTGAAAACTACACATTGAATCTAGTATGTATGTGTGTGTTAGATGAATCTGTTGTTGCGTATCCCGAAACAATTGTATCAATATTAATGAAAGTTTTATGAAAACGGCACAGTAGTAGCTTGCAAAGTGTTAAGAATTCAGGTTGTATAATGCGGTTAGTGTTTAATGATGTTTATTAGAAATGTTTCAAAGGCGTAAGAGTAACTTAGAAAATTAATTGGATGATACATCTTTCTCGCACCAGCGGTAACCGACATGTTGTTGCTGCCGGTGAACGCGCTTCGTGTTTTTTGTTTCAATTGTTTGTACGTTATGTAATGCAAAAGCTATTTTTTTTCCAATAACTTTGACAATTCCAGGAAAGTCAGTTTTTTTTTTAAACAGTTTTAGAGTAAGTGTAAGTTAGATTTTATAAATTATAGACATTATAGACATTATAGACCGTTGCAAAGCGTATGAGAAATGATCTGATTCTTTTTATGCATACTAATAAATAAAATAAATGCAGCTGGTTGTTTATAAAGTTGACGAAAAAATTAAAAAAAGTAAATGGAACTGGGAATTGAACCATTAAACTTACGCTTGGTAGCCAGATATCATAGCATCGCGCTATGGAGGTGTCAGTATTTGTAAATTGGTTAGTAGTATACTTTCAATTACTTTCAATTACCCTGAATTACTTTTAATTTAGCGGACCAAACACGAAATACACCGAATTCTGACCAAATCACGGTCTATTGAAAATGCTCGGCTATCATCGTGAAGAAACGCCAAAATGAAAAATTTATTATTTTTGAAATAAATAGCCAGCGTATGTGAAAAAGCGACGTTTTCTTATAATTTAAATCAAGTAACGGTACTTCTAAATGATATTGGTTGAATTGTAATGGAAAATTCCAGAAATTTGAAAGGAAGTATGTTACCATAGATTTTGAAGGTACACGCTCGTACTTTTCCGTTGGTGATCGTTACCTGATTTTGACGTTTGTCGAATAAATTATACAATTTTTAATAAGTGTTTTAAGAAAAAACTGCAGTGGTAGCCCGCAAATGGTGAATTATTCAGTTTTTAGAATACGAATAGCGTTGTTTGGCATATATTAGAAATTTTTTAACGCCCGAATACGAATTTTCCAAACCAACTCGATCTTTCTTCTCTCTCGTACAAACGTCAACGGAACAGTTCCCGACCTCGTCGCACGACTGGTTCGGTTTTAGATCGGAATTTTTGAGGATCCAAGCTTTTTTAACACGTTAACGAATACGTCGCTTCAAATTAATCTTTTCCCGGAAAATCCTTATTTCTCCGCAAGTTATCGGTTTTCCGCCATAAAAACCGGCCTATCCTAAGCACGCAAAAAATCTCCACCCAACCACCACCCGTCCGCGCCCTCAACCCCGAAACCCTCTTACGCAAATCCCAAAAAGCGATCGATTCGCGCCTCTCAACTTTAACACAAAGACGGGCATACAAAACTTATAGTTATTAGACTAGAAGCGGTTTGTAGTCCCTACGGGACTACTTTGAGCGCCTCTACTTGCTTTGTGGACCACTCTCTTTACGCCCCACCATCTTTACGCTTCACCATCTTTACGCCCCGCCCTCTCTACGCTCCGCCCTCTATACGCCCCGCCCTCTATACGCCCCGCCCTCTTTGCGCCGCACTCTCTGTACACTCCGTCTTCACTTTGCCGTAGTAGAATTCATTAACACGACTTTGAGAAGTTGAGCGAATCAAGATCACCTATTTCTAGTAGACTTTGTCGGAATCACTTTTGGGAGTCAACCGGATCAAGATCACCTCGCTCAAGTAGACTTTGACAAAATCACACCGGGAGTCGATCGGATCAAGATTTATTTCGCTCTAGTAGACTTTGTCAAAATCACCTCTTGGAGTCGCTCGGTTCAAGACCACTTCGCTTTAGTGACCTAGTCTAAACCACTTCTGAAAGTCGATCGGATCAAGACCACTTCGCCCTAGTGACCTTGTCGAAACCAATTTAGAGAGTCGATCGGATCAAGACCACTTCGCCTTAGTGACTTTGTCGAAATCACTTCGGAGAGTCGATCGGATTAAGACCATTTCGCCCTAGTGATCTTATTGAAATCACTTCGGACAGTCGATCGGATCAAGACCATTTCGCCCTACCGACTTTGTCGAAATCATTTCGGGGAGTCGATAGGATCAAGACCACTTCGCCCTAGTGTCTTGACGATATCTCTTCGGAGAGTCGATCGGATCAAGACAACGTCGCCCTAGCAGTCTTTGTCGAAATCACTTCGGGGAGTCGATAGGATCAAGACCATTTCGCCCTAGTGATCTTATCGAAATCACTTCGGAGAGTCGATCGGATTAAGACCATTTCGTCCAACCAATCTTGTCAAAATCATTTCAAGGAGTCGATAGGATCAAGACCACTTTGCCCTAGTGTCTTGCCGATATCACTTCGGAGAGTCGATCGGATCAAGACCACGTCGCCCTAGTAGTTTTTGCCGATATCACTTCGGAGAGTCGAGTAAACTTAGTTGAAATTACTGGGGGGAGGGGGGGGGGTGATCAAACTAAGACCATTTCGCCCGAGTAGACTTTGCCAAAATCACTTGTGGGAGTCGATCGGTTCATGATCTCTTCGTGCTTTAAAACTTAGAAAACTTTTGAAATCATAGAAAAATTCGTTAAATCAGAAAAACGATTTAAAACATATAGTAATGCTTTGAAACGAATAGAAATGCTTTAAAACGAATTAGAATGCTTTAAAACGAATAAAAATGCTTTAAAACGAATAAAAATGCTTTGAAACGAATAAAAATGCTTCAAAGCGAATAAAAATGCTTCAAAACGAATAATAATGCTTTAAAACGAATAATAATGCTTCAAAACGAATAAAAATGCTTTAAAACGAATAAAAATGCGTTAAAACGAATAATAATGCTTTAAAACGAATAAAAATACGTTAAAACGAATAAAAATGCTTTAAAACGAATGAAAATGCTTTAAAACATATAAAAATGCTTTAAAACATATAAAAATGCTTTAAACCTTGAAAATGCTTTAAAACAGAAAAAGCTTGATAACCTACAAAATTCTGTCAAAATCTAGAAAATTGCGTCAAAAGCTAGATAATCCGCCAAACCAAGAAAATTCCGCCAAAATTCCGCCAAAATCTAGATAATTCCGTCAAAATCCAGAAAATTCCGCCAAAACCTAGAAAGCCCCGCCAAAACCTAGTATGCCCCTGGCAAAAACCTAGAAATTAGTGTAAAAAACCCTAGGCGTTTCTCCTTTAAAAATTCTGAATATTTCCTTTAAAAACATAGAATTTTACTTCAAAAACCTAGAATTCTTTAAAAATCGAGTTTTTTTTCTAAAAAACCTAGACATTTTTCCAAAAACCTAGGTTATCTTATAAAATCTAGATTTTCTCCAAACACCTAGATTTTTCTCCAAAAACCTAGTGTTTCCTTTTAAAACCTAGTTTTTTTTTACAAACTTTGAATTTTTCATTAATAACCTAGAATTCGCTTTGAAAACCTAGATCTTTCTTTAAAATCCTAGAATTGTCTTTGAAAACCTAGATCTTTCTCTAAAAACCTAGTCTTTCTCTAAAACCCTAAAATTTTTCTTTAAAACCCTGGATTGTTTTATAAAAATCTTGATCTTTCTTTAAAAACCTAGGATTTCACTTTAAAACGTAGAATTGTCTTTAGAAACCTGGGTTTTTAATAAACTGTTTTTTCTTTAAAAACGTAGGTTTTTTTCTTAAAACCCTAGAATTCTCTTTAAAAAAAGCTTGGTTTTTTTTAAATCCTAAATTTGTCTTTGAAAACCTAGAATTTTTTGAAAACCTAGAATTTTATTGAAAACCGAGAATTTTTTGAAAACTTAGATCCATCTTTAAAAACTTAGATTTTCTTTAAAAATTTAGAAATTTTTTTTTACAAACTTAGAATTTTTCATTAATAACCTAGAATTTTCTTTGAAAACTTAGATCTTTCTTAAAAAACATAGGTATTTCGTTGCAAAGCGGTTATAAATTGTGATTATATATTTGTACGCTTGCATTAGTCACACCTCATAAGAACTATAGTAGTACCTGAATTAATCACAATTTTTGTTTTCTTTAAAAATAGACCGTAAATAATAAAATTTTGTTTACTTTTAGAATCCTAATGAAGGAATAACAATAAAAGTATAATTAGCCATTGCTTGTGTTGTCCAAAATATTGGTTTTATAATAGCAACAAATGTATCAAATCGGTCGAGGTCGTTTGTTCCCGGCGAATAAAATTAATAAATTTTCTTTAAAATTAGATCGCGTATGTTAAAAATGGAAATTTTTTTAAAATCTCTAATTTATTTCAAATCATATATATATATATATATATATATATATATATATATATATATATATATATATTTCGCATATTTTAGTACGTCCTAATTAAAAAAAAAATTGTAAAATGTTAATGTAGCAAATGGCATACTCGAACATGCGTTATGCATTACATTCCGCCTGTAGTGTATGCAACCAATTTTGCCTTAGTGATTAAGTGTAATGTTTGATATATGGAGAATAAATTGTCGTAACCAAAGTTACATTGTTTAAAAATACTAGGTTATCATAAAGTAAGGGATATATTTTAAATCATTACAACTTTTTAATAAATTAAGTTAGTAACATAAAATAAACGAAATGTAGTTGCTTAATGAATGGGATTTTACCGTATCTATGAGAAACAAAAGTGTTGTCATAACTATTGTTGACACTAGTGTCAAAACGAAATTATTCAATTTGAAGTTTTATTTTGAAATTAAAACTCAAGTAAACGTTGAGTTGAAACGACTCAACTGTAATAACATGGATGTACAAACAAGAATTGGTTTAGTTCAGTGCTATTATGAATCCGGCAGAAATTACACCGCTGGATTACGAAGATTTCGCACGAGAATGGGTTTGAGAGCGGGACCCTGTCAAATGAAAGCGTACCGCAATTTGATACAAAAATTTGAAAGAACAGGGTCTGTAACTGACTTACCAAGATCAGGAAGACCAATAATTAGTGATGTCCAAGTTGCAGAGGTTCTTCATGAAAATCAAGACATAGCCAGAAGCAATTCACTCGCAATCAGCAGTGCAAATGCGATATCCAAGCGATTGCAAATGCCGTATACCACGGTTTGGAAAATTTTACGCAAAATTCTAAACATGTATCCATATAAACTGAAAATGCTGTTCGAATTAAAGGACGCAGATTTGGCTACTAGGTACGATTTTTCTTTGCGAGTAATGGCTCAGATGGAAATTGAACCCGAATGGTTATCCCGTATTTTATGGACAGATGAGGCACATTTTACTCTGAATGGTGGAGTCAATACTCAAAACTGTAGAATCTGGTCTGCAGAAAATCCGCAACAAATCGTTCAAAAAGGTCTTCATGACAAGAAAGTCACCGTTTGGTGTGGTTTTACAGCTGATTTTATTATTGGTCCGTATTTCTACGAGGAAATGCAGAATGGACAAGCCGTATCTGTAACTGTAAATGGTGAACGATACTTGCAAATGTTACAAAATTATGTATTCCACAGCTGCAAAACGAGCACTACGGAATTGAAAACATCATTTTTATGCAAGATGGAGCACCCCCGCACATTTTTCGACCAGTCAAAGAATTGTTAACCAACGTTTTTCAAGATCGCGTGTTAAGCAGACATTTCGTAAATTCATGGCCACCAAGATCACCTGATCTAAACCCAGCGGATTACTGGCTGTGGGGTTATTTAAAAAGTTTAGTGTTTAGAAGACGACCAACTACGCTACAAGAATTAAAAGACAGTATTACGGAGCAAATTGGTACAATTCAACCAGAAATGTTACGAAATGCTGTGTACAATTTGGAGGTAAGGATGGTGATCTTACAACAACAAAATGGAGGTCATATTGAACAATTGCCGTAACCTGTTTTGGGCATACTAAATCCCATTTCATAAGCAATTAGATTTCATTTATTTCTTGTTATTAACTTAATTTGTTAAAAAGTTATCATAATTTAAAATATATCCCTTACTTTATGATAACCTTATATAATAATAAATACGCGTAAACGGTGCTGGAGATATGTTTTTAGTGGATTAGCTATACTCCACGTATATATAATATATTTTGTATAGGTTTAAGATTAATTTTGACAGTCAACTCGGTATAGGTTGTTAATAGTAATTTATAATTTTTGTTCGCTTCACAATTATGACAAAACTCGGTTAATTGAATAACGATCAAGGCACATCAATATTATCGAGTATATGTATTCTTTTAAAGCGGATATTATTTGAATCAGATGTAATAGTACCTCAGCTTTATGTATATGTAAATATTGTATGTCATGTACACTTCTGAATGTGTATTTTGTTGTAAGCGTATGCAATAAACCTAACCTCAAAGTTATTTTTTAGCAATTATAAACAAACTTTTAGTAACTGCATAGGTTAATAATTGTTATAAAACGAAGTTGATTCCAACTGTTGGACCAATGTTAGACTAACATATAGAGTGTTATAATGAAAAAAATTCGATAAACACAAGTAGGATTAGAACATCGTCTTAAGAAATACAATAGCTTTCGTTACTGTTGTGAGTGTAAACCTAAGGTCTAAAAGAACAATATTTATGGCGTGAAGTAATAAGGTTTTATATTTTAGCATAAGTTGTACATTAGCAGTGACCGAAATAAATAAAACTTGTGTGCTTTAAATCCTAAAAATACAGTTCTAAGCTAAAAACAGAAAAGGTTATGTTTTTAAAATAAGAAATGTATAATGCTGTAATAGATCTGACTACCATCTATTGGTACCACGTAAAGTGACATGCTTCGAAACGTGTGGTTTTTCACTACGATCTCCTGGAAAACCATAAATTGGTAACGTAAACAACTTTTAAGGAAAAATGCTAACCTATAACTTCTTGTGCAGGCGCCGTCCCTTGGGTATGTTTGTTTATAAAGTAGCCATGTAATGCAAGCTCTGAAAGATAATATCCGCGGACACACGATTCCATTCGTATTAAGGTGTTTTTGTTAAACTTTTGGAAATCTGTGATTACCATCGTTGTAGAATATCCAATTATACATCTGTAGAAAAACTTTATTTAGCGTTTAAGTAACAGATATATTAAATGTACACCTTTAATAACGTTTGATTTGATTCGTTAGCAAAGAATTTGCAATAAAAGCAATAAATCGTAAATTTTCTTCTTCATTAAAATTTCCAGATGTTGTAAGTATATTTACTGGACCCCGTGGCTAATCTCGGGGAGTAATGTTAATGTCGAAATTGAAGGAAATATATTGTGGGTGACCTAAAACAAACATATCATCGTTACTCCAATATAAGTATTGGTGAAATTTGTAATGTGTACCTGTATCTTTGACGTATGTAGTGTATCTGACGCATTATAGTTATGTCTTCGGCAGAAAGGACCTGCAATAAATGTAAAAAGGTGATATTAAGTAATGGTATAAACGCGAAGCGTCCTAAATTGTACTTTTAGTCAATATGGCGATCTTGTAACAAATGATATCGTAACTGAAATCTACGCACACCCGATATTTTTATTAAACGTTCTAGAACTATTCTATGTAGGATTATGTCCGATGAATAGATGGCGTTAGAGGTTGTTAAAAATAAAAATTAAAAAAAGAAACGCGACGTTAGTAGCATCGAACCATCGACTATACGGATGGTAGCTGGATATTTTAACCCTGCGCTATGACGCCTGACAAATTGTAACAAATCGGGCGAGCTCGGTGGTTTACGCCGAACCAATTTTTATAACTTTTATTTAAATTGAAATCCTTTATATTCAAAATTGTTACATCTTTAAACGCATAATCGATTTTAAAGCTTAAAAACATATATTGGATATTACATTTCGGCTCAATGTAGAAGCGTATAAAATAATTGTGTCAGCATAGATTTTGATGGTAATTCGTCGTGCGTCTACGCCGACATTCGCAACCGGTCTTTGACATTTCTCGAAATTTTAAATGAAATTTTTCGAAGAAAGTGTAAAACCTACAAACGAATGGTTAAGAATTCAGATTGTAGGATATAAATACTGTGTTTTTGCGTATATTACATAATTTTTACTTATCGTATAACAATTCTGGTAATCGGGCGGATAGTCCCTCTCTCTCGAACCAAGGACATTGGATTACCGACTGACATTGTTGCACCGTGCGCTCGGGTCCTTAGTTCGTGAAAATTAGGCAGATCCAAAAATGTTTTGACACGCATAGCGCCGCGTAGCACGAAAATGAGACTTTTCAGAAAAACTTGATTTTATCTCAAAACATCCCCTTTGACGCCAACAAAACCCATCCACGCAACGTACGTCGACGTCCCTCATCAGACTCTAATACTCCCGAATCTCCACCACTTACAATGTCAGAGGAGATACGCGAAAAGCGATCGATTCGCACCTCTCAACTTTAACACAAAGTCACGCTATCAAGATTTATAGTATTTAGATATAGTATTTAGATGGTACAGATATGTATTCACTAGTTCTGATATTAATTTGATTTTCATTATTGTATTTTCCTTTTAAATTGATGAGTTTCAGTCTCGTATTATTCCCTACTTGTGTATTTGTAAATATGACTTTATAATTTGGATTGTTTGTTTGTATATACTAGGATATAATGAATTATTCATATTGTGTACTGAATGCTGTCCTGGATTACTTTGTTGGTACTAGATTGTAGGTAATGTGTTTGTAATTGTTACTGACCTAGGAATTTTGTTATTTGTATTGGGTTATCTGTAAAATGAGTTGCATGTTGAATTGAAATTTATCTGGTTTTGTACAAACCATCCACTATTGGGATTTATTCAATTCACATGAAGTTATTGCAAAATTATTCTGCATGAGAGAATTTTTTGGCATACAGTAAACCTGGATTTATTAGTATTGCAAATTGATAATCTAATCAGCACATGTGGTAAGTTGATTTTCTACTTGTGCACTATCTTTGTATTAATCCTGATCTATCAGGGTAAGTTAAACAAATATTATTTTTAGCTGTGAGTGTTCTTACATGAGGGTTATTTTCCCTCTTACTTTAGATTTTTGGTTTGGGTACAAATGTTGTATGGTTTTTTGGGTATGTTTTGTCTGCTATGGCTTCATCCACGTTGGGAATCCAGTACGATTGATTTCCAGCGGGAATGTGGTTTATGTCCTGTTGATGTATTTGGCAGATGAATGCTGCTGTTCATGTAACGATAAGTATTTAAGTAGTAAGTGTAATTTAATCAGTGTTGGTGCCATTATTATTAGTGATGGGACATTAATTTACGTAGTCAATCATGTGCTTGAATATAATTTATGTTGGGATTTACAGTAGATTTTAGTATTATAAAATGCATAATTTTATTTGACGGTAAAATAGTTTTTGAAACTTATTCAAAGTTTACCTGTAAACTTTAAAGCAATTGCTTCAAGGTATAACAGTAGGTACCAGTTCAAGTTTAAATTTGAGAGTTTCTCATATGTTTTAAAAGACTACTAATGTACCTACGTTCATGTGTTACAAGTTATAATTCAGAGGAAGTTGTTAATATAATTATTTTATGCTTATTGAGGTTACTTTCGCTTGCCCTTATTTAACAAGTACCTGTTGGTGATGAATTGGTGCATGTACTTATAGGTCTATCACATAGATCCCACAGTAGGCACCATTGGTAAGTTTAAAACGCAGTAGTGAAGCAACTGGGAGATACTGAATTTATTCTTGTCAACTATGTATTTGTTGGTGCATACAGGCACACTATAGAGTTACGACCGAACCTGGAGTAAATGTCGTAGCAAAGTGTTGTGGATTCAACGTGCATCAAGCTGAGACTGAGCTGCCTTATCACCGGTGGGTGTTATATAGTTTTTTCCCACTACATTTGGATTGGTTTTCCAAGCAGTCTTACAGATTGTTGCAACCAACCAGGTTTGTCTTTAATATTTCAAGCTGATTTCTGATGAAACTCCTTTGTATTTCCGTGTCATGCTGTTTATTTGCAATCTTTGATTGCTTTATTATTTGTTATTGTGGGCGGACTTTTAACTTACGTCTGTTGTTTTGTATAGATAAAGCTTTTGGAGAATTGTACAAATTAAATGATGTAACACGAATGCTGTTTTCGTATTTATTTAAACTGATCTTTGAAAGTGCGTTTTCTTATCAAAGCGTTTATTGTTCCTTCTTTATCACAAGCGTAATTGCATGAGGATTTATTAGGTTTTATCTTATCTTCTCCGTCTTTATTTTATAAACTTGTTAAACACTCCTCAACGTAGTTTAATTATATGTACGATTATTTCTCTGCCGAATACGCGTTCTATTATTGAAAGATATGCTTGCTGGCATTGATTAAAGTTAATTACGGTCTATATACAGGGTGTTAAATGCTTACTATTTACATAATGTATTAATTACTTATTTTTCTGCTAAATAAATGCAGTTTTCTGATTCCCATTGCTATTTACAGTTACTACACAACCCTTACTACTCAATACACCCCTAAACAACCTCTTATTACAGCATTATTCTCCCAAATTAAAATATAAAATTTTAGAACAATTTCTTTTTTGAAACCCAACGTGAAGTTAAACTCACATTGGTCTACAAATTCTTATATTTTATTTTATAAATCTAATTCTCCCTTTGCTAATCCTTTATTTACATCTACCTAATCTTATATCTATGTCCTATTTTACTACCCTATTCATGCCTATACCTAATCTTATACCCATATCCTATTTTACTACCCTACGTATGCCTATACCTAAATTTATTTTACATTTTATTTTGTTATTTGTATCCCTTTGTATGGGTGTGAAACTTCCCCCTTTATTGTTCCCGACTTTGTCCTTTTAGCTCATATGTGTTTGTTCCCTGCTCTATAAATGTACCCTCACTATCTATTCTATATCCTAAAAATTTAACTCTATCTTGAAAAAATTCGCACTTCCCCTCATTATCTATTTCAACCTCAAATTGATTAATATTTACGCAGTCACCCCCTACTTCATACCATTTAGTATACTTTCCATTGCACTCTATCTCTTTGCATTCTGCATTTATCTTCAACCCCAACTTGTCTATAATATCCATCCCAAATATAATATCTATCTTTAGTTTAGGGGCAACCATAAAATCATTTTCCCATTTTACATCTCCATTTCACATCTCAGAATTACCATTTCATTTATTTTTGCAAATTTTTTATTATTTGGCGTCACCAAATTACACCTCGTTATAGGTATCGCCTTATCCCTTAGTTTCCCTCGTTTAACAAATTCTTCCACAACAAGTGATGCTTCTGCCCCAGTATCAATCAATACTCTAACTATTTTATTTTCCACCTTTAAATTAACTATCGGTAATAAGTTCCTCCTTAATTCAATTTCCGTCTCATGTTTAATAAATTCGCGATGATGTTCGTATCCGTTTATCCATAGAAGTTTACTTAGTTCGTCGGTATCTAAAAATTTTGGTTTTGCATAGAAGGTCCTGCCTGACACATTATCTCTGCTTGTGTGCCATTAATATTCCTTGTTTGCATGCGATCAATATTCATCCTTTGCGTACGTCGATCCTCATGTTCCTGCCTATTCATTTCTCGATTATTGTTTCTTTCATGATTAGTTCACTCTATTTATTGCCTTGGTATCTGACCTGAATTTCTACTTCGCTTGAAATCATTATTAAAATTGTTATGATTACCCCTATTAAAATTTCTCCCATAATCATAATTGTTTCGTTAATAATTGGTTCTCTGAGTCTCAGTATTTCTTTGCGTCCTTATAAAATTTGTACGTCGATCCCTAGTATTATTTTCCGTCATATAATTTGTTTCCAACTCATCATACCTTTGTAAATATTCTATAAATATTGTTAAGTACACTTTTGTTGATTGTTAATTATGCTTAGGCGTGATGGCATAGCTATGATAATGTGATGGTAGTCTTTAGTTGCGAGGGGTGGTACTTAACTCAGATCCTAGGGACCTAGGGATCTAGTATCGAGTGGAATAACAACATGACGAAATCAACAACAATATTTAATGAACAATAAATAAACTTAAAGCTAAATGGCATGTTAACAAAATGTAGAGCGGTAAAAGAGTTAAAGAATTACTTACGTGACCATCTTTACTAAATGTCTCAGCAACCATAAAAGATTAAATCACCATTTTGATGGTTAGCTCTGAGCCGACTTACTCCAGAGCAAGGGATGAACTAGGATCATACACAGACTGACTGACTGACTCTTCTGGTGCTTCGTTTTTTATAACTGCTGATAACAAGGAATGGGTTTTCTGCCGAAGGTTGTGGCAGGCGATAAAAATGTATGTTTAATGGTGGTAAGCCAAAGCTTCCTTGAGTTCTAGGACATCTGCAGGAAATCTAATTGTGGTTGTTACAAAGTAAAGACACAGTAAAGTCCTGACCAAAAGATTAAATAATCAAAAATATAAGTGTGGTGAGGTAATTTCAAGAACATGACATTTGATAAACATAATGCAAGTTTTCCTAGAACAAAGGATGTGCGGCTTACTGATTTTGTTACAATGTAATATTTTAAAAGTAATCTAAAATAATGACTTCGCTATATACAACACATGCCCCGCCCATGAAAAATTTGGACCCCAAATCTAAAAATAAAAAAAATAAAGTAAAAGTTGAAAAGAAAATATAAAGGAGTTTGCAAAGGAGGCAATTGTATATAAGAAGGCATTTACATCAAAATAAATCAAATCAATTCAAAGCAAATGGTCACTGCAAAAAACGAAAAAAGAAATAAACTTGTAAAAAGATAAAATTGCAAAAGTTAAGTTTAAAAATTTTAAACATAAAAGAATTATATAACTTAAAGATGCTGTCATGTTAATACAAGTTAAAGTATTAATTGAAAGTAATTTTAAATTGATTTAAACATAAAGGAATTAAACATTGTTTAAAAACTTAGTTAAAATAGCTAAAAGCATAAATGTAAAAGTAAAAAATAAAACCTTTCGAAATATACATAAAGTAACAATATGTAAATAAGTACAAATACAAAATACTTAAGATAAAATACAATTCAATACAATATACAATATAATATAAAAATAAAAAAAGTAAACAAGTGGTAAATCAGAGCAAACGTATGAAAGCGTGACACAAAAAAATAATTTAAAATGTCAATGCGTGATGGCTTAAAGGGTCACGAATAAAAAGTTCATACCAAAAGTCGGTGGTGCTTGATCAGGGCACACTGGTGACAAGAGGTAGAAATGACTTGCTAGTGACTAAAGCAGTCTCAGGATGATTGCAGCTGTTGAATGCAAGCAGTATGTATTGCTTGGTATTGATGAAACGATGTTTGTGTTCACACAAGTTGAGAAAAAATTGATTGTTGGTTGGTGTAGTATAAAATTGGTTACATATTGTTTAGGTGAATTTTGTTCCAAGATAATAGTTCCAATTAGTTCCAAAACAATAGTTTAAAAACAAGGAAAGACTGTTCGACTATAGTGTGTAGTCGCGAAGAAGACCATAAGGAATGGGAGTTTATGAAAAAGGAAAATAAGTTTTTTGAATAGGAAATATGTGTTCTTGTGTTTCTTGTGCTTATAAAAGGTGTGCACTATCTCAGTAGTGGTTTATAAAGCTAAGAATGATGAAGTAATCATTGGACCATGTGGCTTTGTATATTTGGTTGTAGACGTAGAAAAATGAAGTCAAGTGTTTGCAAACACTTAATATCATATTCAGTGTCCGATGTTTTGTGTTGTTTCGCATTCATAAGTTCTGGTAAAACAGTGTATAATCCAAAGTGAACATAAAATGGAACATGTGTATGTATTGGATTATAGTCTGTAGTAAAATATCCAATTAACATCAATAATCATTTAAAATCAAAACTGCATCATTTTAGGGTTTCATGACTAAGTCAATAATACTAGTAGTCTTTGCCATCGTTTAGATATTCGCTATTTATTGTGAGTTGTTGTCATTTAGACTATGTTGTTGCATTCTCTGATTTGGTTGACGAAGAGTGTGAGACCTCGCAAAAAAAAATTGAGGGGATTTAATAAAAATACAAATTAGTGTTGTAAATAAAATAAAAATAAGAAATAGTAATTCGTAAAGAAATTTCATAACTGCTAATGTAAACAATAAACTATACATAAAATTTCATAGTTTCTTAATCTCTAATCGCGGGTTCAAATTCTGCTGTCAGCGAAAAAGAAAATTGATTCGCTGTCAGTTGGACAAGAGTATTCAAACATAAGGAAATGTGTGAATAAAAATTTCCATTCAAACTTCTTAAATACATGATGACGTATTAGTGGTTTAAAGAAATTTGGTTGGAACAAGCAAAATCATCTGAGGTAATTATTCATAATACCTAGTCATTTGGAGTTAATACTTTCCAGGAAACATAATGTACAATACTATATAAATGAAATCAAAAATCACTTAGGTTTGTGCCATATTAAAGTAAAATGTTCATGTGGAATAAAAATTAATTAATTGTAATCCACGTAAAACGGATTAGGAGGAAAAGAATTGTCATTGTTCTAATTCCTAGTTAAGATAAGATTGTTTTTTGTTTTATATTCAGTATCGACAAACTATGGTAATCATTAAAAAAAATTGTATTTCCTCGGTAATGTCTTATATAGAGAAAATAATTATGACTCAGTCGGAGAAAGAGCGGAATACGTCAACGTCTCGTTGTCCCATTGAGTCTTACAAATTATTGAATAAAAAATAGCACGCGTTCTGTACGTATGTAAATTAAAATAAAATTCAAAAGGTAAAGCAAAGGGTTTTCTTATAAGTCATCCTAAGAAATATTAAAAGTAATGACTTTAAACAAAAAAATTAGGTGTCCTCAATATAAAAAAATAATTGTCAGTGAATGATTTATTTAGTTAGGTAGGGCTTTGACAAAAGAAAAAAAGATTCAATGTTACTATGATTTCGGCTTAACATGTATTAACCAATGGTTTCAAAACTGTTTAAATCCGAAGAAGTTGGTTAGGTTTCTCCAGCAGTTAAAGTTGCTCAAAATTAGAGTCTGGAAAGGTTAGTTAGGTCTCTCCAGCCATGGTATTCATGACCGAATAAAATAAATAATATCTTTATAAATAAAAAAATTAGTTTAGACTTTTCAAAATCATGTTAACTGTCTGTATGAGTGTGGCTTTGGCTCATACCAGTAAAACAAGAAATATGAAAAAATAATGTCGAAACGTTTTGTCAAAAAAGATAAAAGTCGTAGTTGGTAGATAATACGTAATAATTGTATTTAAAATGCTTTAATCCTTGAGAATGGATAATTCTAGGAATTTAGTTACAAAAATAATTTTCTAAATATGTTCGTAAATGTCCTATTTGGAATAATAACTGATTTCAATAAATGATAAATTGGCTGTGCTTATCAATGGCTAATTCTTACGTTAAAAAATTAAATAAATGTATCTCCATTAGAAAAATGAAAATATTAACTTTAAAATTTTTAAGAAGTGGCTTCTGCTCAAGCAGTATCTAATGACTGTCAGAAAGTGGTTTTCCAAATAAATCTGTTGGTTTAGGCTTTTATATTATCGAAACTATATGTTTGAGCTAATTATTCAAATTATTAGAAAAAAATGCAAAGTTTGTAAAACCTATGTTTTCGAAGTTTGATAGCTTCTAAAATTAAACAGGAAGGGTACAACATTTTATTTTATTCTGTTTATGCAGGTATAATTATTCTAAGATTGTTAATTTAGGAGTTTGGTATACAGGTAAAAAAATCTCTTGTAGCTATAAGATAAGAATGGAAGAAATCGCATAAAGAAATTTATTCTCGTTTTAGTCGTTGATTGTGATTCATTTGCAAGATAATTGTATCGTTAATCTTTGTAAATTTTTGTATGTGCGTTTTATCTTTGGTGCAAGGAAATGGTGTGTAGCCAAAATGTGTAATAAGGCTGGTAAGTTCGAGGATGTCTACGTGTTGATAAGATAATGCAGTAAAATTTGTTGCAGTTATATGAAATTATCATAACTGTGGTAGTAGTGTTAAATAAGCAACTATACGTGAATAAGGAAGTCTAACTCATCGGATGTATTTCCTTTAGTTATTTATAATTATAAATAATTATAGTCTGAAAATCTTTGCATTCCAGTGTACAAAGTTTTATAGAAAGTGCTATTCTGTGTTGTTTTTCGAAATAATAATATTTATGTGGAATAAATGAAAAGTTTTTGTGTCTATAGTTTGGGTTTTTAAAGGTTGAAAATAAATTCAATAGTGAGTAATAATGTTTAAGAAAACTATATGTCAGAGCTTTGTTGTGTTAGGTCAGTTTAAGTTGAGTCAGGTTAGGTCTGTTAAAGGATTCTTAAGTAAATAATTGGTGTGTCATTCTTTCCAAAATAATATCTTGCTTCTGCATTCGTGCTTTAAGAAAATAAAACTGGTTTTGTGTTCTTTTGATTATAAATTTGACAAAATTGTTGTCGGTATCAAAAAAAATTTGCTGAAATTAGAAATTTGTCATTTCTGCATAATGCGAAAATAATTGTCCCTGGGAAGAAAAATTTCACGGTCAATAATGGGTGTAATTAGATTAATCTTAAAAATTGGTGTATTTCTCTTTCAAAATTAGCTTAAATATTTTAGTTGTGCCTAAAAGCATATAAGTGTTGTAATTAATTCAAAAAGACTTGCAAATCGGTTTATTTCATAACAAAATAAACTTCCATTTGTGTAGTTTAGCCAAAATTTAAAAGTACTGAAAAAATAGCAATTATTTCAGTCAAAGTTTTATGTTATATGATTTACTGCATATGTGTAGGTTTAAAATAATAGTCCAAGTGGGCAGAAATTGTCAGCATTCTCGTCTGATTCGTTTATTATCGGAATATCTTCTGTCATGTCGAAGTCTGATTATCGTCAGTAAATGATTGTTCTTTTTGCCATTTTAAATTTACTGATTTACGTTTGTAATCTGTGATTTGTACTAATACTGAGTTTTGTGCCGATTCTTTTGAGGAATAATTTCCCTGAATGTAGTATTTCTTAATAATTTCATTTGCCCTTGTTTATGAGAAAGAATACTTTTAAAGCATTTTTGTGTTTATATGGGGTTTTGGTAATGGTTAGGTCTCGTTCAGTGACGAAATTTGTATTTGGTACAAAAGAAAAAGCTTTAGGTATTTTCTTACACATAACGTTTATTGGAGTCTCAACATTGCGATATACGGTAATATCTTCTGCTAATTGAACTTTTATGGAATTTAAATTAGCGCATTCTTCAAAGTTCTTTAAGAATTCAAAACAATCGGTCTTGCCTGGACTGAAGGTTTTTGGATTGATGTAGGTAGGCATGATTGGGTTTAATATAGACTGCATTACGTAAGAAAGTGTATGCTTCGCCATTATCAGTTGTGATAAAAATTTGTGGTTTATTTGTTCGACGGTGATTTATTTATTTCTCTGGTTATCGTGAAAAATTTGTGTTGCAGGAAACTTATAACTTTTTGCTTTACTAAGGGGGTTAATTTCTTTACTCCTATATGACCAGCTGAAAGGCACATGGATAGATGACGAGGATTTCCTGTAGATGTAAAGAGCCCACGGTTAGTTTCGGTGGAAAATGGCTCATAGATGAGGAAACCTCCAGAGGCTAAGCGGCTAGTCAAGCGATTTGCTCTAGGTAGAACATGAGCTTTGGGTCGGGGTTGGACTGCGACCAAAATATAGTGAATAATGGCGCCACCCAATTTTTGTATACTAAGAAAACCCAACTTGAGTCTTTTGTATAAGGCGAATGCGGAAACCTATACTCAAATACCGCTATACAAAAAATATTACGAGAACCCAATCCCTAAAGTTTTCTTACCTTATGGCCCGATATTGACCTTTAATGATGCACTGCTACACCTGTAAACAGATTAAAACAAGGCTAGCACAGTTTGTGCATTCATTTCAAAAAATTCATAATTAATAAGAATCAACCCTCATTCATTCCAACTAATAATCATAGTCTTGAACAAAATGAATATCTATTCCTTTAAGTTGCAGTTTAAAATTATTTACAAAACATCATCTTTAAAAATTTGACTAAATTATGATAATGAAAAATATGTACATATGTACTTGGTAATAATCAGCATCTCTCAAAAATAGAATAATGTAGTTTTTACATTAGTAAAGTCTAGCAAGAATTTATTCTTGAAAATGTTTAAATTTGAGTTTTTGGATTAAGTAAATTTATATTACAACTTTATTTGGTCTTGGTAGTACTACATAGACTTCACATTAAATGGTAAAATATTCCAATTATTAATTAATGAAAAGCAAAATAAAACAATTTAGTTCTCTACAATAGCTTTAATTTTTGTTAATTCTGAAAGTTAACCTTTTCTATCTTTATATCGCCATCTACCATTTTTTTGTTAGTACAATACAAAGATTAAAAGTGAAGCTTTATAGATTCTTTTCACCAAAGTTTAAAAATAACTTGTTTGTCATTCACATAATGAACTAGGAAATTTCCACGTGAACAAACAAAAACTTATTTGTCTGTCATACCAAAAGTTACAGCTGACGTATTAAAAAAACACTAATTACATACCAGATGTTAATCCATCAGAAGAATACTTGCAAGGTATTAGGACCATACCCGGAATGATAATTAATAAATTGGAATCTTCTTATTTCAGCATTTACAAATTGGAAATTTCCAATACCACACAATCCAATAAACTGGATGCTGAATATCTAACGACATTACGAGCGTTCGCATCGAACAAATGAACCACGCCAGATTGATTACCATATCAAATAAAATTTCAAATATGTTTTACTATTCCTACAAGATATCAAATAGTTGCCAATAAATTTGCCATTGATTACTAAATAAATTTTAAAAATTTCTTAAATTATAGTAAGTTGCATGCTATCCTAAAGCCAATCAGAACAATTTAACCTCCCGTCTTATACGAACTAATAAATGCCAAGCGTGGACATATAATGAGTTTTGCCGAGACGATTTCATCTTGAAAATCGAACATAATCTTTCGGTGCTTCCAACATGTGATCTGCAACGCCATGTTCTTTTATGTAAAGAACAATTGACCTTCTCTAACAACAGCTCAGGTGGAAGTGTCCTATTGACGTATGCTGACATCTGACAACAGTTACGATTTTTACAATCATCAAAACTGAGCCCTTCCAGTATGCTAACAAATGGCATTTTCTGTCACCGCTTAATTTATAATTTTATGCTCTCAATTCAAAAGCTTATATTGTATTCAACAAGATGTAATATTTATCACGTAGATTGTGTAGAGATATTATATTTAAATTGACTTTTTATGAATTAATTAAATTAGGCATTTGTGAAAATATTGCTAGAAAATAAACTTGTTACAAACTTTGGTAATGATAACTATAGATTAAAAATAAGCGAAGTGAGAAATTTTACTGTCGGTTTTGTATTGTCTAAAATTAAATTACTTATCTATAATTGTGTTTCCTGCTTTCCATTATTTTAATGCAATTTTAATGTTTGATAACAAATTAGAATAAAACTAAAATGGAAATAATAGAGAATGATGTAGCTTTTAGTAACCTTGATAAAGTCAGAACTTTTAATATGGGTCCTTGTTATTGTTCTACGTTGCCCAACTCAATTAATAGTAAAGTACTTTCTGAATTTGATAAATATTTATAAAAACACAGATTTGAAACGCGTTTTCTTCTAGATACAAATCAGTCAAATGTTAATCGTGGCGTAATACGGTATGATGTTAAACACGGCACTTCCGCTAAATGTTAATCTCGGCGCATCCACCAAATGTTAAGTACACTTTTGTTGATTGTTAATTATGCTTGGGCGTGATGGCGTAGCTATGGTAATGTGATGGTAGAGTCTTTAGTAGCGAGGGGTGGTACTTAACTCAGGTCCTAGGGAGCTAGGGATCTAGTATCAAGTGGAATAACAACATGACGAAATCAACAACAATATTTAATGAACAATAAATAAACTTAAAACTAAATGGCATGTTAACAAAATGTGAAGCGGTAAGAGTTAAAGAATTACTTACGTGACCATCTTTACTAAAATGTCTCAGCAATCACAAAAGATTAAATCACCATTTTGATGGTTGGCTCTGAGCCGACTTACTCCAGAGAAAGGGATGAACTAGGATCATACACAGACTGACTTCTGGTGCTTCGTCTTTTATAAATGCTGATAACGAGGAATGGGTTTTCTGCCAAAGGTTGTGGCAGGCGATTAAAATGCATGTTTAATGGTGGTAAGTCAAAACTTCCCTGAGATTTAGGACATCTGCAGGAAACCTAATTGTGGTTGTTACTAAGTAAAGACACAGTAAAGTCTTGACCAAAAGATTAAATATACAAAAATATAAGTGTGGTGAAGTAATTTCAAGAACATGACATTTGATAAACATAATGCAAGTTTTCCTAGAACAAAGGATGTGCGGCTTACTGATTTTGTTACAATGTAATATTTTAAAAGTAATCTAAAATCATGGATTCGCTATATACAACAATATGTCCCGGTCTACTATATTCTCTATTGTTATATATCGTTTTACTTCTGCGTTAAAATGCCCTGCCGAATATTTTATAATTTGTTTATCGTGTAAAGGAGGATCTAATGGTTTTGCTACGCTAAACTTTCCAATACATTTAATTCCCGCGTCATTCCTCTATCTGAATTATATTTTCCCATGCTCAGGTCATTCCTAACTTTATCTAGTTGATTATCCCCCAAAAGTGTCGTAAAAATTTTTGTTCGAACTGTTGAAATGTTTCTACCTTGCTTTCAACTAAGTTATACCACATTTCTGCTTCCCCTTTTAGCATTGATTTTACTAAGTTTAATTTATATTGATCGTCTGTTGAGCCCTGTACTAACATTTTAATATTTTTCAAAAATATTTTTGGATTTAATTTTCCGTCCCCGGAAAATTTTGTATATTGGTCTATTAAAAGATTTGGTTGAATTAGCCTCATGGGTTCCCTAACATTAAAATTTCCTGAATTCGTTTTTAAATTACTTAATTCCCGGTTTATCGTTCTGAATTCGATTTCACAATTTTCTTCTACCTTCCGTATTTTAGTATCTACATTCGTGAGTTTATCAATTGTCTCACTTTCTTATTTTGCTAATTTGGATTTCACCATTCCAACATGATCCCATACACAGTCGATTTCCTCCATAATACTCACAATTTTCTCTTGCATTTGTGCCCTGATTTCCGCAATTGTTTGGTTGGTTTCCCTTAATCCATCACTCAGAATTTTGATTTCCTTACCTAATTTTTCGCCGTTTTCGTCCATTTTTGTCGTCATGTTTTTCATGACCTCCTCATTTTTGTCCATTTTACTGTTCAGTGCCATCAGAATCTCCATCATTTTTGTTTCTTGTGATTCCGTTGTTCCTCGCTAGAACTTCTTTCAAATGTTATACTTTCTTAGGATCCTCTTTCCATTTTTGAAATTTATATTTAACTAACTCTTAAATACTAAAATAAATCTGCCTAGATTTAATTAATATACAAATAAATTTCTCCGAATTTTGATTTCGGTGATGTTTCTCAAATTAAAAACTCTTTAATTATATTTCCAGTTTAATTTAATAATTTTATTTTTTTGTTTCAATTACACGGTCGTATTGTCAAATTTATTTGATTTAATTCGATCCTCTTCGTTCAGGTCACTGTATTTTATCGTGGTAAAATATTCTCGCCCCTACGTTCGGGTCGCCATAAATTTTGCTATATATTTTTCGCCTCTACGTTGTTGCGTAATAAATTTGCTGTAGTATCCCCTTACTTATGCAGCCGGATGTAATAAACGTCCAAGTTGAACGCCACCGCTCTGTGTTTTTCACTTTAATCTTTTAATTTTATTATGCCACGGCTAGCCCTTGAATTTACACAGAGTGCAACAATGTTACGATGATCAATTTTCATTTATCCCTTTATGATTACCTGTTTGAATTGATAAAACGAAGTCTATCAACATTCATATAATGGAAGGAAATAATATTTACACTTCACAATTTTTGCAATTCTTTAAATACACCCTTCAATCAATTAATATAATATGGATTATTTATCTCAAAATTTATATCCTAAAAGGATATAAGATTCCTTAAAACTAAGTAGGTCTGACCTGATTTGTTTCTTGTTGTGGATCAACACCCCCTCATTATCTTCAATCGAAACCAATACTCTGCTTTGTACTCCTTAACATACGTTGAACCAATATTTCAGTACCGTTACCCCTTATTTCCAAAATCACCTCGTGCTTTATTCAATATTTCTTTGGATTCGTCTTAAGTACCACTGTAGTATTATGAATTTCTGAACACCAGACTTAGTATCTTGGATTATAATTGTTTTAGACGCAGATTAGAATTGAATTGTCCCATAATTCCAGACCAGAATTAGAATTGTTTTCGACGCCGATTAGAATTGAACCAGAAATAGTCCAGTAGCCGTTTTCTGAAAAAAAAAACGGCAAAGACTTCATGTATTCTTAACGCAATTGTTGCACAGCACTATTTTCACTATAACATAAATTTTATTTATCTGACGCGTGGATTTCTGATTAAAAGTGTTGTGGATTTCGAATGCGATGTTTATAATTCTAATTGGTGGATATTTCGAATGGAGTGATATATTAATTTTAATTAATGGTGTAACAATTCAAATGTGTGGAGGATTTCTGTATAATTCAAATCCGAAGGTGATAATAATACATCCGAATTGATGGTATAATATTTCGAATGCATGGATATTTTAAATGTGGGGATATTTTAAATGGATTGATATAATACTTCGAATTGGGTGATAGAATATTTCAAATGTGTTAATGAGCATATTTTGGTACAATTCTGGTCCAATTTTGATTTGCGAAATTCAATGCAAATAAAATAAAAAGCAAGAAGTAATTTATGGAAAACGAGGGGTTCAACTAAGCAGAGCAGGTCAGATCTAATTAGTTTTAAGATATTCTTTCTATTTTAAATTTCAATACTGAATTTATTCAATTTACTTAATTTATATAAAAGTGTCACAAAGTCAACAACAAACATTGCATACGTTAAAAGTACATAATATATTAAAGGGATCTAGAACGTTCGAGGTTTCTTTGGTAAAAAGATTGATTTCAAAACATATAAATTTTGAGATAAATAATACTTATGATATTGATTGATTGAGGAGTGTATTTAATATTTTTCAAAACTTGTAAACAATATTTCTTTTCATTATATGAAATTAATTGACTTCGTTTTGTAATTCAAACAAAGAGGAAATCATAAAGGAATGGAGAAGAAAAAATTTGATCATCGTAACGTTGTGCACTCTGTGTAGATTAATAAAAGCTAGCCGTGGCATAATAATAAAATTAGTAAAAATTAAATTTGATTAGAAAACACAGAGAGGTGGAGTTAAGTAAAAACGTCCATTGACACCGAGTATGGCGTTATCATATCAATATATATATATATATATATATATATATATATTGCCGGGGAACTCTGTTCTAATTTAGTACTCTCTCAAAAAACATTCGAGCCCAACGTTGGACCGTCATAAGATTGACGTGGAACTCGGGTAAAATCTTCAACAAAAATCTGTTCGAAAATTTTATAAATTTTCAAAACTCGAAAATTCAAAATTAAATAATACACAAAAAATATTTCTTACCCGTTTTCCTTTCTTTCTCGGCTGAATGGCCTTCTTCAACTGCTTCCGGCTAGCTCATGTGAACCTCCTTTTGGATATCTATATTCACTCTCATATTCTATCATTCACGCACACTCCCAATAAAACCACAAAATACAACAAACATACAATCTTTTATTTATTACTATTTACAAAAGAAATTCAATATTGTCCATATTTCATTGTTCACGTTACACTTCAGTGAATTTTATTTTGTAATGTCCTGTATTTTATTTTTAAAAACATCAAACACATCAAATGTACCTGGAGTAAATGGGCCTTGACTAATACCTTCTCTAAAATTTCTTTATAATTTATTTATTAATTTTTTTAATCTAAGTAAACTCTGGGGTAGGGTGAGCTCATGATACCCAGCTAATTATGCATAATGTATGCCTAACTACTTTGCATACTCTAGAACATAAAAAAAACAAAGCCATGTACTCTTCACAAAATTTCACGTTCTGATGGAACGTTAAAAGCTTTATAGACACCTTCAAATTTCTAGTTGAATACCATAATAAAGTTATTTACACGTATTATGTTCAATACGTAAATAATCCACACTACCTTGAAAAACACTCTCAAACGTCACCCAATATTTACAGTTTATAGGAATCACAATTTCAAATCGTTACCTGGAAATTTCTAGACGATCTCCGCTCTGTAGTTATTTCTGCTATCTGGTCTGCAGGCCGTTTCTAGCTGTTACTAGACGAACTCCATCTAAGTTGAACTGCAAACGCCGCCTCCACGGTGCAACCAAATTCCATTTCAATTATACGTCTTTCACAAATATTTACAGTAATCTACGTTACTTAAACGTCCCGACACGAGTTGGTTAAAAATTATAGGTGATACCTCAATTAAAATTATAATCTCGGCACACTAACCGCGTACTAATCAAGAGGCTACCACCATTAAATATAATTTAAATAATCTTATAATACTTACAACTCATGTTAACTTTGATATGTTGTTTTGGGACAATCGAAATAATAAGGGCACGAAGTTAAAAGAGAAGAGAGCGAGTGCTAGCTCTCTAGAGTATTTATATCCTTCCAATGTAACCTCTCCTGGCCACATTTATCCGAAATCCCCTGCTCACAACAAAACATTCCCACAATTTTGCACTCGTCCCGATTTTCAGTACGTCGTTATAATATTTTAAGAAAATTACGCTACACTATTCTCGTGTTTATATCAAGTCAAACTAAAATATCGACCAATCGTAGACCACCTGGCGTTTCTCAAATCCCTCCTATCCTACCGTTGTCTCATGTTTATGCGTTTTCTACGTCTCTTTCTAACCTGGTTTGAGTGGTAGAAAATCAATATTCATGTTTGTGCGCTGTCTACCACACGTGGACTCCCTCATTAGCATTTCATGCTAAAACATCCGACCGTTTGGACAATCCTTAGAATAATTTGTTTGTTATCTACAAATTAAATAGAACTTGACATTTAGAAAATACGCAGGTCTTCAATCGTAACCTTTTAAATAACACTTCTACAAGTTGGATTTTCCAAGTATTTCAACCCTACTGATATATTTGTTTGTTAGCAACGCGCCTCACCTTGGTATTATTGGGTTTTTAAACGCTTTTATGCATATTATACATCAATAATCGTTCAATTAAATTCAATTTAATTAATAAAGTAATGGCATTGGCTTCTACCATTTACTTTGTTTGCAAACCTACTAAATATTTATCATTATTTGTAAAATTTCGTTAATACCTGATACTTAAAAATGAACTAATATAACTTTCGCACGTAAATTCTGGTTGTTCCTTTATACAGGGTGTTTTGAAATTGCTTCGTTTATATTTATTTTTGATCTTTTAAAACCACTATAATATATATATATATATATATATATTGCTATGATAAGGGGGTTATTTAGGGTGTATTGAGTCGTAAGGGTCGCATAGTAAATGTAAATAGCAATAGGAATTAGAAAACTGCATTTATTTAGCATGAAAAATAAATAACTCGCATATTATGCAAAGAGCAAACATTTAACACCCTGTATAAGGACCACAATTAACTTTAATCAATGCCAGTAAGCATGTCTTTCAATAATAGAACACATATTCAGCAGAGAGATAATTATACATGCAATTAAACTACTTCAAGAAGCATTTCATAAATTTATAAACAAATAGATACGCATGGAATAAGATAAAACCTAGTAAGTCATCACGCAATTAAGCATGCGTTAAAGGAAGAACATAGTAAAGCGCTTTGATAAGAAACGCACATTTCAAAATAAGTTTTAAATACAAGATAAACAGAAACATATTGATTTACGTCATTTATGTTACATCAGCTTATTAGTTCAATTCCTCAAAAGCTTTATCTGCACAAACAAGAGCCATAAGCTAAATTAAAGAACAAAGTAAATTAAAATTTTCAGTAATAACAACAAAACGGGCGGTCAAGGATCGTGAAACAATAGAAATACGAGCAGAATACGTAATCACGGGATAGTTTCATCAGAATTAAACTTGTAAAACTCCTAGGAATATCCAAAACAACCTATGGTTGGCTACAAGACTGAACGCCAGTATAGATAAACCAATGAAATTTAGATAGGATAAGCTATATAACGCCCAGAGTTTGATAAGAGACTCAGTCTCAATTTGAACCAAGTCGAAGCTGCATCACTGTTACTCAAAAATTTACGCGCCGAAATAAATTTCTAATTAAATTATTAAAATTTGTGAAAAGTGGTGTTATATAATATTTGAAAACAAATTATGGTAAACATATATGAAAAAGCTTTCGCCGTTTGCTGAAAAACGTGAGTAAAAATTTGTTAATTAATTTAGGTTAAATATTTATAATGTAGGGCTCTAAGTTGCACCCGGGAAATCTAAGTTGCACACGGGAAATCTAAGTTGCACCCGGGAAACCTAAGAGCGCCCAGAAAATCTGAGTAGCACCCTGGAAATCCAAGTAAAACACGAGGTAAATTTTGAAAACAAAAATTAACAATACTGGTTTAAACTCACGTGAAGGAGCACAAAGCAGACCATTGTTTTAACGAAGCAACTTGATTGAAGATAATAAAGGGGTGTTGGTCCACAACACGTAGCAGCAGACCAAAGGAGAAAACAAAGAAGGACACACCAGGAAAACTACAGGTCAGGGCTAACTAGTATAAGGCATCATTTCAAATTCTAATTTAAACACTGACTATATTTTTCTATTTGTAAGGAGTCAACAAAAATTATTTTTATACATAGAAATTTCTCCGTTGAACAGTATTGGTATCTGACAAGTGTAAACTCGCCATAGGGTCGCCTCAGATCCATATACAATCTTCATAGAACAACATTGGTATCTGACAAGTGTAAACCCGCCATAGGGTCGCCTCAGATCCATATACAATCTTCATAGAACAACATTGGTATCTGACAAGTGTAAACCCGCCATAGGGTCGCCTCAGATCCATATACAATCTTCATAGAACAACAGTGGTATCTGACAAGTGTAAACCCGCCATAGAGTCGCCTCAGAACCATGTTAAAATCTACCAAAGAGGTAACTTAAATCATAATGAATTTTCCCCCTCAAAATAAATATAAAAAAAAATGACTACTTAAGCCTTTCAATAATGCAATCGCACACTTCTTTAATAACCATCCTCTCAATTGTATAAATAGAAACATGTTAAAAATGTTGGCTGAAATGCAGACACAAAAACGGTAGCAGTCTTTTGAAATGCTCCAGATGTATGAGGACGATAGCATGGACAGACAAAGATAATAACAAATAAGTTACAGAAATAGTATGGGAACAAGGATATCTGGGGAAAAAGAGAAATAGTAGGGCGGAATACGTTCTAAGGCATTTTTGGGGAATAGTATGTGATATATTACAAGCAGAGATAGGAAAAAAGAGGTAGAGGTAGACCTAGATCAGACAGTTATAGTTGCAAACTGTGCATATTTCAGGGAAATCTGTAGGTTAGTTCAGAATAGGGAACAATGATGGTACGCGTCTAACCAGTTCTAGGACTGAAGACCTAATGATGATGACATAGAAATTTACGTAAAAACGGAGAAAGGTCTTGAACGTTCTAGATTTCCCAGTAAAAGTGTCGTTTTGGTGACTTTAAATTAAAGAAAGTTAGATACAACTTTTGGGATAAATATCTAAATATTATTAATTGATTTAAGGGTTTATTTGTCAGATTACAAAACTGTGAAGTGGAGATATTTCTTCATTTCATTATACAAATATTGATCGACTTCGTTTTATCATTCCAAGCAGGTAAAATTTAAGGGAAAAGGGGTAAATTATTTGATCATCGTAACATTGTGCACTCTGTGTGAATTAGACTGAGCTAGCCATGGCATAATTAAAATTAGAATATTAGAAAAACACAGAGCGGTGGCGGACAGCAGGAAACTGGACATTTATTACATCGGCGTGCGGCGTTATATCAAATTATATATATATATATATATATATATATATATATATATATATTACAGTGAATAAAATAAAACAATAACTTAGACTTTTATGCAAAGCCCAAATGATCATTTCAAATCGAGCTAGTAATTGAAAGATGGAAAATATAAGGTCTTGGACAGGACTTGAACCTGTATCTTGGTTTTGCCGGAACCATGCGTTTACCAATTACACCACCGAAACCGATGACGACAATTGGGAAATTTACAAATTTAAATCGTGTACAGAACTATACATAAACCCAACTTTTAATTATGTTTGGCATTTTTGTCAATCATATCTGACATTGTCAAGTTTTTGACTTATGTCAGTTATAGACAGGAAGCTGTGGTGGCATAGTTGGTAAACGCATGGTTCCGGCAAAACCAAGATACAGGTTCAAGTCCTGTCCAAGACCTTATATTTTCCATCTTTCAATTACTAGCTCGATTTGAAATGATCATTTGGGCTTTGCATAAAAGTCTAAGTTATTGTTTCATTTTATTCATTGTAATACGATAGTATTTATCAACCAACCTTGTGTAATTAACTACATAAAATATTTATATATATATATATATTTATATATATATATATATATATATATATATATATATATATTGACGTGGACTCATAAGTCAAATAGTTGTAGACAATAAAATTTTATCAACTGTGTATATAGAAATAGGAGCAAATTATTTACGTGCGAAATTAATCAGTTTATATAGTGCAAACGGACGGTTATTAAAATATTTTTCTATTTGTATATTGGAATGTTAAAATTGCATAAGGGAAGAAGCTTTTGAGTACATAAAAAGTCGAGAATACGCATAAGTAATTATAATAATTTTAAATCAAACGCATGGAAGCAAAAAGGGAGCTTGCATGTATAGAAAATCATTAATTTTAAACGCAAATAGTTCCATTTACATAAAAGCCAACGTTCGTTTATACAAATACTAAGAATGGTTAAACCAGGAATTGTTATTTTAAACGGTCGGTTGCTTCAAAGAACACCTGTTCATTAAATGTCAGGTTCATGGAATCTTAAACGAAAGTTAGCACAAAATTCTATAGAATTGTGTTTGCAACAGTCAGTGTATAAGCTGCTACAATAACAAGTGCCTTGAAGACTGAGTGGAATAAACAATCAATAATGTAAGACAGACAGAGAAACGTATAAAGAAAGCGTTGGGTACAAGTCACGTACGAAATACACGGATAAATGTGAAGACCAACTACAATATCGATTTTCTGTAACTTAAGAGGGGTTCTGAAGGAGACAACAAATATGCGTGGAACGGAGATAGATAGCTGATAGGTGGAGCGTTGTGATGAGGGAAAATTATATCATCGGTTTAAAGCTAGGTAGTTTCAAGAAGAGCGCGTCCGTAGAGGGTATCGAACAAAATTCTATGTAGCAGCACAACGAACGGGGATTTTTCAGAATAGAGTTCGTTACGTTTGAAATTTTAAGAATCAGTTTAGAAAATAAGCTTTTCAAGAGAAATAGGTTCTATAGGGGGTTTAGAAAAGCATATAAATACTCGAACAAAGATATAGATGCTCTCTTTCCCTTTAGATCTGAGATCGTGCTTAGATCTGCAATGTAATAATAGTAAATGCTCTTACGGGTATTAATTATTGTGTATTCGGTAAAGTTGCATATAACATCCTGTTTTGAAATTATGAAAGCTGTAGTAACGTACCGCAAAAGTTGTAAAAGTGATATTGCACGAGTTGGTGCTGTTGTTTAGATAAAAGGTGCCGTTACTACAACGACTCTATTAAATGAAGGAATGGTACTTGGGTAAGCGAAGCCTACAGCTTAATTTGTATGCATGAAGTAGATTTGGTATGGAATGTTACGTTTTAGACAAAACAAATATCTGGGTAGAAGAATAGAGGTGGTGGCCGAGATCTGGATGGTGGGGAATCAGTTGGATCCTGGCACAATAGAAGTATATGGACACAACGACGAAGGTTTCCGGTATACATCTTCAGCGGTGACGAGGAACGAAAGCGACTCCTGGTAAAGAAACTTAATTTCCTGTTTTTGTATAAACATTTGTGTTGATATTTTCGGTGTTTGTGTGTTTTGACTTATTGGGGGCTTATTTATTGCCTTAAAACTCGTTTAAAGAGGTATATGTGCAGGACAATTAATTTTGACTATTAAAAAAGGGTTTATTGATGCTATATAAAGGTGTATTCATGCTATAAAAAGTTGTTGTAAGGAATTAAACGGGTCTTTAAATTTGTTTTTAATAAAAATGCAAGGTGTAAAAGCATTTAGAGGAACTGAGTTATAATGAGCTCAAAATAAACCAGAATAAAGTCAAACTAGGGTTGCATGTGGCGCCCATCTACTCGTATTATATAGAATTTGTTGAAATATATTAAAACCAAGGACTTTAAAGTATTTAATGATTGAGCTGGTAACAGTTCTTGCAAACTGTCTATACCAAGGTGTAAATATTTTATTAATAATGGAAACTTGTTACTATGTGTAAATAAAAAGGTTGTATGTTTGTTGCATTATTTGATTTCATTTGACTGTGTGTGTAAGAAAGGTATGTACTTAAAATGGTAGGTATTCAAGAAGAAGCCGATTGCTGAGCTAGCCAGGGTGAGCAGAGAAATTTAAGAACGAGGCGTTCAAAAAGCGAAAGTAAGAAAATGTTTTTTAATTTAATTTTTTTCAGAAAATTTTATGTTGGTCCAATTCGTGGGGCGAGAATTTTAAGAGCATAATCCACGATTCCACAGCACTTTTATGATGGCCCAACGCTGGGGCTCGATGTTGAAGCTTGTTCCTGAGCTTCCACGGCAATATATATATATATATATATATATATATATATATATATATATACTGGGTGCTTCAAAAAAATGTATACACACTTTGAACTTCCATAGAAAATTTATTTACCATTCTACAAAGTTAAATTTTAGGAAAATAGAAAGCTGTAAGTCCAATGTAAATGAAACATAAATAACAAATGTTAATACTGTTCAAATTGGTGACCTGCAGCATCAATACAATTCTGAGTACGAGTCACCACAGATTCTGTACATCGTATCAAAACGTCCAATGAGATTTCTCTACACACTGCTTGAATCTCATTGTAACAATTTTATTTTTGCAGTAGGAGAATCCATTCATTAAACGTACAATGAATAGTAAAATACCTTTATTAATTAAAATAAATATTCAAGTAACAATCAAACTTTTATAGTATTATAATATCAAGGATTATTAGTCGAGTTGTTTCCGAGTTCGGTGTAATTTCACAGCCACTGGCGCGCGCGTGAGAGGTCCGAGAACTAAAATCCGGAACCTCCCACCATACAAGAAAGCAGCGAGCGCACTCGTCGATAGTTAAAAGTAGCGTCAAGATGCATTCTAAGAGAATGGCGAGTGACCTCCGAGTCGCTCTATGTTTGTGAAACACTTCCTGAGTAACGGTTAGTACCTAATCCACATTTTGTATATTCGTTGTCATATTAGCTAATTTACAAAATTTATTTAGCGCAACGACCCATTTGAACTCGCAACGACACATTTGAAATCCCAACGAGAAATTAGAAAACTGCATGGATAACGTATATATCGCACACCACGTCGAAAATCGCAACTGTAAAATTTGAGACAACATGATCCCTTTGAAGTTACAATTTAGAAAGCTTAATTTGTTGGCTACGCAATGAAAAATTATTTTAGTAAATAAATTTAGACAACGGAAGATTACGTTACAAAGTAATGCTGCCGTGATCCAAGTAAGGAACCCGCTTTGCTCCTACACCTGTGTTAAAGCATGGAAAGCAAGTATAATTAGTTGCTGTTCCCGCGCTGCGAGGTAATTTCCATTACATCAAGGGACAACTGCTGCTCTTGGGTTCGTAATAGAATTAAGGATTTCCTGAGTACTTTCCTTCTGAAAGTACATTATTTCATTTTGTTTGATAGACGTACAAAAATTGTTATTCAGTTTACCTGTAAATAAGCTGGTTTTCCCAGTATTAAATTTGCTTTCACTTAGCTTCGTAAATACGTGATCACACGTGGCTTCAACGTAATTTAACAGCTGCTATTACATCACCTGTTTGTTTGTTCACTATTGTCAACAATTGCCCAATGGCTAACACATGTTTAGCATTTTAGTACAACCACTATTGATAACATTAGAGAATATCTTGGTGATTATTTTGACTTCAAACTAAATTTAAGTTTGTTAACCTAAAGAGAAAATTTCGTATATTCATTTGTAAATGACTCATACAGATCTGATTGGGTTATAAAGAAACTCTAGCATTTTTAGTTACATAGAATTATAAAATATTTGAGTAAGGATTAGTTGATAACCTTTACTACCAGTTTTGCAAGTACTTCAAATTTTTATTTTATTTAATTACAATGATACTTTATTTACTGAAACCAAGAAAATTCTTATTAGTAAATTAATATTCTTCATTTAAAGTTTTTTATTCTGATCTAGTCTGATCAGACTTGGTAAACAAAAAGCAATAAGAACTAAAATTTTATGATCCCATTATGCAGAAAATATTCTCTTTACTTTTAGGTATACTTGAGGGACGCAAATAGTGTTCCCATTTTTATGTGACTTAATTATTATTCTTTCTTACAGGAACAGCGTCTTATTCTGTTAAGACAAGTTTGTGTATCAACGAAGGCGATCTCTTTTTGGGTCTCCAAGTCCGCCCTTAAAAAATAGCTATGCCCCTAAAATAAATCAATTTGGACTTGGTGGCGCCTGTTTGTTTTTTGTTAAGTGTAACCCTCCATAGATTTCGACTTACCCCCCCATTGCTCATAGCTCTACCCAAGGAATAGACCCCTAGTTACGTCGGAAGACTTTGTTTTGCTGACCCCCAACTTCTAGAGTCAGATTTATGTATTGAGTAGAGAGCATTAGTTAAGCTCAATTTAGGAAAGAATGTGACCGTTTGGGGTTAGCGATCAAGAAAATATAATACGTTTCACTGGCGCCCAACGTGGGGCTTCGAAATTTGTTTGATCAAAATTTATTTGGGGGCTCGAAATTTGTTTGTTCAACGAGTAATTTGTTGAAATTCGTTCGTTCATAATTTAATTTAGCTCGAAAGTTGTTTGTTCATAATTTGATTTACCTTAAAATTTGTTTGTTAGAAATTAATTTGCTTCGAAATTTATTTGTTCTAAATTTAATTTGATTCGAAGTTTGTTAGCTCTAAATTTATTTTCCTTTGAAGTCCATTTGTCCAAAAATTATTTTGCTCCGAAATTTGTTTGCTTAAGGTTTATTTGACACTTAGATTTGTTTGTTTGCTTTTGATAAAAGATTGGTTGTAACGGTAATCCCCATACACTCAATTCGTTAATTTGGTCAAATTTACTTTTGACTTTAGTTCTGTTTTGACCCTTAAATTTTTTGATATTGTTTTGGCAAAATAATTTTACCAAAAACATTTTTGATTTTTACCTTTAGTAGTACGAATTTGTTTTGATAGCTTTTGTAAGATTCGGATTAGTTAGATTTATCGGTTTGATTCCATTAGGTTGTAGTAACCATGTCGGAAAAATTCCAAGTTGTTTGTCTACTTAAAGAAGAATTTGAGTATGAACTAAGAATCAGAGGAGTGGTAAGTGAGAGGCCAGTGTTGGAGAAACGGAAAATTTTAGGTAGATTGTTAGCTAAAGAAATAGATAAGCCTGGTTGTTTGGTTGACCTTTCGTGTTATGAAGTAGATTTTGCAACGGAAAGTAAAGAAATTTCAGTTTCAGTCGAGTCAGTTCGTAATATTGTGTCCGAGTTTGAGGGCGACTCATCAGACTCAATTTTTAGAAGAGCTTGTTCAAGGATAAACCACCTTTCGGGACGAGCTAAGCGTATGAAAATCCTTCAATAAATCCGATGAAGCAATTAAGTTTAGAAATGAGACCGTAGCAACGATATTAACTCTTGAAGCTGAGTTGTACGATAAAATCAATAAAAGTACAGAGTCCACCTATTTAGATCGGTCCGTTGTAGTATCTCCTTTAGTTAGTGCACCTATCCATTCGACTTCGTATGTAACACCTTCAGTACCTATAGGTTCATGGCCTGTAAAATTCTCAGGTGACCCCAAACAACTACATTCATTTTAGATAGAGTTAGTGATTTAGCACAATCTCGTAAGGTATCCGAAGCTGACTTATTTGGATCAGCATGTGAACTTTTGTGGGTGACGCTTTGGTTTGGTTTAGAACAGTGAAAAATTCTTTGCGAGACTGGAACTCCTTGTTAGAACGTTTAAGGGAAGATTTTCTACCTGGTTCTTCGGATGATGACATTTGGGAAAAGATCAGAAATCGTCGTCAAGGTAAAGACGAAAGGATTATTTTATTTGTCGCGCATATGCAAACCCTCTTTAGTAGACTGACCAACGAGCCAGCAGAAGTTACTAAAGTTAAAATGATTAGAAGAAATTTGGTTCCTGAATATATTTCGGCACTTGCATTGTCGGACATTCAAGATTTGTCGACCCTAGTAAATTTGTGTAAAAGGTTAGAAGAAGCTTCTTTGATGAAACTAAACTCGGTTTTGGCGTCTTCTAATAAACCTAATAAGATTTGCAACCCTCTAAGCATCCATATGAGAACAAACATCCTGGGTTGAATGAGAAAGTTTATGCTGTTAAGAGTAGGGTGTTTCAGAATAAATTAGTCAATCCTCAAGTAACAGTAGCGGATAAGAGCTCTTTAGAGTCCTCGGTTTGTAATTCCTTTAGTCCCGATAAGAGGAATCATTTTGTTTGTTGGAATTGCTCCCGTAGTGGACATTGGTTTAGAGATTGTAGAGCAACAAAAAATTTTTGTTTTGGATGTGGTCGAAAAGGCGTTAAGGCAACGTCATGTCCACATTGTTCAAAAACCAGTAAGGCGGCAGGTACATAGTGGTCGGTATCCTGTTCCGCGTCATAAGGCTACAGTTATGATTTGTAAACAAGAAAAATACTTTAGTAAAGACGAGTGGTCGAGATGGCTTACAGTTGTTAAAAATTTTGTCAGGACTCTTCGAAGCCTAAGAATAATACTCTGTTCATTGAGAAGCAGTGTGATAATCGACCCTACATTATGGTGAAATTAATAGATAGAGACATTACCGGTCTTCTGGATTCGGGATGCACTACCTCAGTAGTAGGATCCTTAGCACTTTCAATTGTTAGAGAATTAGACTTGAAAATTTTTAGTTCAGCAAAACAGGTATCACTACAGCTGATGGTTCAATAAAGTCTGTTGTAGGCTCAGTAGATTTGCCAATTTGTATAGGTAATGATTGCCGCATCCTTAATGCATTAGTGGTTCCGTCCCTACCGCATACATTTATTTTCGGTAGTGACTTTGCAAAATTATTTGGTGTAGTTGCTGACTTTAGAAGTAATAATTGGTTTATCCAAAGCAATGTTGGGAACGACATAGGGTATATAGGTCCGTCTTCCATCCCTTTGAACACTGAAGATTCTTTATGTGGTTTACATGACCTCTCAGATGCTCAAAGTGCGCAAGCACAAGAGTTAATAAATTCATTTAGTGAGATTAGCAGCGACGATAGATTAGGACGAACTCACCTAATCGAATTGGACATAGACACAGGCAATGCCAAACCCTTCCACAAGAAACCATATGTCATGTCACCATATATGGGTAAGATATTGAATGAGGAATTGGACGACATGCTTAGACTTAAAGTTATAGAACCGTGTACTAGTCCGTGGTCCTCTCCAGTTTTGTTGGTTAAGAAGGCAGATGGAGAATATCGCTTCTGTTTTGATGGTAGAACCCTGAATGACTTAACTGTTCATGATTCGTACCCCCTTGCGAACGTAGATAGAATTCTCAATATGTTGAAAGGTGCGAACTACATTTCGTCTCTGGATTTGAGAAAATCGTTTTGGCAAATCCCTCTTAGTGAATCGTCTAAGGATAAGACTGCCTTCAGTGTTATCTCACGAGGACAATATAGATTTACATGCATGCCATTTGGGTTGAAGAATGCTGCGCAGACGCAACAGCGTTTAGTAGATGCAATTTTGGTCCACGTTTTGAACCCCATGTATTTTGCTATTTGGACGACATAATATTATGTTCGTCATCTTTTGAAGATCATCTAAAGTTATTAGTAGAGGTTAAGCAACGTTTAAAAGAAGCTAACCTTACCATAAATATAAGTAAATGTGAATTTTTAAAAACACTTAAATTTTTGGGTTATATAGTAGGTTCGAACTCACTTCGTACAGATCCCGATAAGGTGTCGGCGATGGTTAACTTTCCCCGTCCGAAAACCACAACGGAAATTAAAAGGTTTATAGGAATGTGCAGCTGGTACAGGCGCTTTATAAAGAATTTTTCGTCTTTAGTTTCGCCTATTAATGACCTCATTAAAAGTAAGAAAAAAGGTCAAACTGTAAACTGGAGTGCGGAAGCAGAAAATTCATTTGTGCTAATCAAGCAAGCATTAGTTTCTGCACCTCTTCTTTCGCAGCCAGACTACTCGGCACCCTTTATCGTTGAGTGTGACGCAAGCAACACTGGGTTAGGAGCTGTGTTGATTCAGAATGTAAACGGAGAAGAGCGTGTAATTTCGTACGCAAGCAAAACCCTGAGCCGTACTGAGCGCAATTATTCCACCACTGAAAGAGAGTGTTTAGCGGTTATTTTTGCAATTGAGAAATTTCGTCCGTGGGTAGAAGGAGTTCGATTCACCGTTGTCACCGATCATTTTTCGTTACTTTGGTTGAGTAATCTTCAGAATCCAACTGGAAAACTCGCCAGATGGTCAGTTCGATTAAGGCAACACTCATTTGATTTGGTGCATAGAAAAGGAAAGTTCAATATAGTTCCAGATTGTCTTAGTCGTGGTGTCCCTTTAGAAAATCCAGAAGTTAACTTAGTAGAGATTAAACTTGATGCAGTAGACTTGTGGTATGAGTCTTTGAGAAAGAAAATTTTGTTGTCACCGAAAAGCTACCCACAATGGAAAGTAGAAGATGGGTTTATTTATAAGTTTATACCTTCCTTATTACCGCATTCGGCGAATGTTGTAGAGTGGAAATATTTGGTGCCAAAGTCTCAGCGCGTAGATGTCATTAAATCATGTCATGACCCCCCTTCAGCAGGACATTTTGGTTCCTTAAAAACTTTGTCTCGAGTCCAAGAATTGTATTATTGGCCAAAGATGATCTTTGACGTACGTAAATTTTGTAGGAAATGTTTGATTTGTGGTGCTCAAAAACCACCCAATAGAGGTCCCCTTGGAATGATGGGAAAGGAGAAAGAAGTTGGACTACCATTCCAAACCATTGCATTAGATTTGATGGGTCCGTTTCCTCGTTCCAAACGCGGACATAAATGGCTCTTAGTTGTTGGTGATTGGTTCTCGAAGTATTCGATTTTGCAACCTTTACGTAGTGCTACCGCACATTTGATCGAGAAGTTTTTGCAAGAAAAGGTATTTCTTGTCTACGGAGTACCACAATTTGTTATTTGTGATAATGGTCCACAATTAGTTGGACGTATTTTTAAAGCTTTGTGTGCAAGGTACGAAATTCAAAAATTTGGTATAACGCTGTTTATGCTCCCCAATGCAATTTTGTGGAAAGAATCAATAAGACAGTTGGTACAGCAATCCGTACATACGTAGAAGAACATGATACGTGGGATGTTGAGATATCAAAGATCCAATACGCGATCAACTCAGCAAAACATGAGTCCACCAACTATTCACCAAATTTTTAGTTTTTGGTCGTCAGGTACCTTTAAGTGGAAAAGCTTATAAGGATAATTTTATACCTGGTGAGGATGTTGATGTCGTCTCCAGTAGTAGACCTTCTTATGTTTTGGATCGTCAACTTTTGTTTGATATTTTGGAAGTGTCCGTGAAAATTTGCATGTAGCTTATCAACGTTCGTGTAAACGCTACAATCTTCGGAGAAGAGACATTTCATTCCGAGTCGGAGAGTATGTTTGGAGAACTAATAAGGTCCTCTCGAGTGCTAGTGATAAATTTTCCGCTAAGTTAGCTCCTAAGTTCGTTATGAGTAAAATTCGGAAAAACATTCCAGTTTAGTATATGAGTTAGAAAACGAAGATGGAACAAGAGCAGGAAATGGCACATAAAGGACTTGAAACCAATTGGAGTATCAGATCCAAATGAAAATGATGATTTTGACGATTAATTCCGGTCCGGTCATCTCTTTGATATTAAGTAATGACGTAGTGGTCTGTTTTGTTTTGTTCCAATTCTTGATCTAGTGTCGGTCCACTAATATTGAGTATTTTGTTTGAGGAGTGAAATAAGTGGTTTGAGATTTTGTAAGTTTTGTAAGTTGAGGTGTGCCTTGGTGCACGCTGGTCGTTTTGCTCGCGCGTTGCTCGGAGATGTGTTTGGAGGATGTCTTTGACAGATATCCTTACAATGTAGAAGTAGGTGGGCTATTTAACTATTGGTCCTGATTTCTACATGTCAAGGTGGAAGAATGAATTGTTCTTTCCTTGTTCCTTTTGACCGTTAGAAGTTTTAGATTTGATAAGGTCAAAGTTGACTTGGTGATTTTCACCGTTTGGTCCATCACTAATGAGATCAGTTGTTCGTTAGCAATTAGTGATAGGATGATCAGTAGGGTGTAGGATTCTACAACCCTAACTGGGTTATTTTGGGTTTGAAATTTGATGAGTAACCTGATGGTTAGGTTGCCTTTGTTTTGATTATCTCTTTGTAGTGAAGTGATAATATTTTGTATTTGAATTTGTTAAGTAACCGTATGGTCAGGTTACCTTTGTTTTGATTATCTCTTTGTAATAAAGTGATAATATTTTGTATTTGAATTTGTTAAGTAACCGTATGGTCAGGTTACCTTTGTTTTGATTATCTCTTTGTAATAAAGTGATAATATTTTGTATTTGAATTTGTTAAGTAACCGTATGGTCAGGTTACCTTCGTTTTGATTATCTCTTTGTAATAAAGTGATAATACTTTGTATTTGAATTTGATAAGTAACCTTTTGATTAGGTCACTTTTGTTTTGGTTATCACCTTGTGATGATGCTTAAATTTAGACCTATTAGTAGGGTATTTCTTTTGATTCTCACCTTATAGTGATGATATTTTGAATGGTAATGCTGTTCTGATGAGGAAGCATTCCTGTTTTTTGTAAATAGAGCTAAATGAGCTCCTGGAAGTGAAGTTTTTTGAAATTAGAAGTAAATTGTAAGTGTTTGATTTTAGGTCAGAAATATTAGCCTTATTAGAAGTAGGAATCTCAAGTCAAGAAATTTTGTAAATTTAAATTCTTTTGTCCCGTGGAGTGTTTGACTCTCTAATTTGACCCCCTCCCAATTTTGATTATTACCGATTGTGACTCCCCGATTTTGTCTCCCGATGGACGTCAGGTACACGTAGTTACCAACACACTCTCAATTATAAATGAAGGTCCCCCCCATTTGAGTAAATTTATAAAATTGCATAGTTGGTTAGGAAGATAGAAAAGGCTAGTATTGTTGTTAAAAAATTTTTTTGTATTAGTTATATTTGAAGTTTTTTAAGAAAAATTTTTTCTTTTAGGAAAGAGGTAGTGTAACAATTTTATTTTTGCAGTAGGAGAATCCATTCATTAAACGTACAATGAATAGTAAAATACCTTTATTAATTAAAATAAATATTCAAGTAACAATCAAACTTTTATAGTATTATAATATCAAGGATTATTAGTCGAGTTGTTTCCGAGTTCGGTGTAATTTCACAGCCACTGGCGCGCGCGTGAGAGGTCCGAGAACTAAAATCCGGAACCTCCACCATACAAGAAAGCAGCGAGCGCACTCGTCGATAGTTAAAAGTAGCGTCAAGATGCATTCTAAGAGAATGGCGAGTGACCTCCGAGTCGCTCTATGTTTGTGAAACACTTCCTGAGTAACGGTTAGTACCTAATCCACATTTTGTATATTCGTTGTCATATTAGCTAATTTACAAAATTTATTTAGCGCAACGACCCATTTGAACTCGCAACGACACATTTGAAATCCCAACGAGAAATTAGAAAACTGCATGGATAACGTATATATCGCACACCACGTCGAAAATCGCAACTGTAAAATTTGAGACAACATGATCCCTTTGAAGTTACAATTTAGAAAGCTTAATTTGTTGGCTACGCAATGAAAAATTATTTTAGTAAATAAATTTAGACAACGGAAGATTACGTTACAAAGTAATGCTGCCGTGATCCAAGTAAGGAACCCGCTTTGCTCCTACACCTGTGTTAAAGCATGGAAAGCAAGTATAATTAGTTGCTGTTCCCGCGCTGCGAGGTAATTTCCATTACATCAAGGGACAACTGCTGCTCTTGGGTTCGTAATAGAATTAAGGATTTCCTGAGTACTTTCCTTCTGAAAGTACATTATTTCATTTTGTTTGATAGACGTACAAAATTGTTATTCAGTTTACCTGTAAATAAGCTGGTTTTCCCCAGTATTAAATTTGCTTTCACTTAGCTTCGTAAATACGTGATCACACGTGGCTTCAACGTAATTTAACAGCTGCTATTACATCACCTGTTTGTTTGTTCACTATTGTCAACAATTGCCCAATGGCTAACACATGTTTAGCATTTTAGTACAACCACTATTGATAACATTAGAGAATATCTTGGTGATTATTTTGACTTCAAACTAAATTTAAGTTTGTTAACCTAAAGAGAAAATTTCGTATATTCATTTGTAAATGACTCATACAGATCTGATTGGGTTATAAAGAAACTCTAGCATTTTTAGTTACATAGAATTATAAAATATTTGAGTAAGGATTAGTTGATAACCTTTACTACCAGTTTTGCAAGTACTTCAAATTTTTATTTTATTTAATTACAATGATACTTTATTTACTGAAACCAAGAAAATTCTTATTAGTAAATTAATATTCTTCATTTAAAGTTTTTTATTCTGATCTAGTCTGATCAGACTTGGTAAACAAAAAGCAATAAGAACTAAAATTTTATGATCCCATTATGCAGAAAATATTCTCTATACTTTTTAGGTATACTTGAGGGACGCAAATAGTGTTCCCATTTTTATGTGACTTAATTATTATTCTTTCTTACAGGAACAGCGTCTTATTCTGTTAAGACAAGTTTGTGTATCAACGAAGGCGATCTCTTTTTGGGTCTCCAAGCCCGCCCTTAAAAAAATAGCTATGCCCCTAAAATAAATCAATTTGGACTTGGTGGCGCCTGTTTGTTTTTTTGTTAAGTGTAACCCTCCATAGATTTCGACTTACCCCCCCATTGCTCATAGCTCTACCCAAGGAATAGACCCCTAGTTACGTCGGAAGACTTTGTTTTGCTGACCCCCAACTTCTAGAGTCAGATTTATGTATTGAGTAGAGAGCATTAGTTAAGCTCAATTTAGGAAAGAATGTGACCGTTTGGGGTTAGCGATCAAGAAAATATAATACGTTTCATCATTCCAAAGAATGTCTAGGTTACGTGGTTTACGTTTGTACACCTCATCTTTTACTGTGCCCCACAAGAAGAAATCCAGTGGTGTAAGGTCTGGAGAGCGTGCTGGAAACTCGATTGGCCCCCTGCGTCCTATCCACTGGCCCGACAAATTTTGATCCAGGTAAGCTCGTACGTCCCTGTGATAGTGCGGCGGAGCACCATCTTGTTGAAAATAAAAATCATCATTACCGTATAATGCACGAATGGCAGGAAATATGGAATCAGCAAGCATTGTTAGGTAATTAATACCAGTTACAGTGCCTTCAAATCGAAAAGGTCCAATGAGTCCCCTTGAAGACAAACCGCACCACACATTTACACCAGGCAAATTTACAGCTTTTTCAATTGTAATGTGAGGATTTTCTTCACACCAGTAAACACAATTGTGCCTATTGACAGTTCCATTAAGTTTGAATTGGGCTTCATCCGACCAAATGATGCTACCCATAAATCCCGGTTCACGTATCACCATCTCCTGAATCCATTCACAAAATTGCAACCTTCGATATGGATCGTCGTCATTTAGCTGTTGCACCAGCCTTGGAATGTAAACACGATACTTGCCTCTCTTCAGAATGCGTAGCACGCTGCTAGCACTTACATCACTTTCACGTGCCCCTTGCCTTGAAGATTTGTTAGGAGAGCGTTGAAACAGTTCCAAGACTGTCGTTGATGACTCATCACTTGTAGCTGTTCGAGGCCGACCTGAATGACTTTTATGCACATCACACACTGTTCCATGAACTTCGAATTTGTCTCGTATGCGTGTAATTGTTAATCTTGAAGGTGGTTCTGTATCATACTCCCTTCTCCACTGTCTTTGAACTTCATTTACATTCTCAAACTACCAGTACCACTTAATAACCTGCTTACGTTCTTCAAAACTCAAACGTACGTCCGCCATGTTGATATTACAAATTCCAACTGATAATATAACATTAGAGGGACGATTATGCTGGCACCTGGCGAAGAAATATAACATTAGCCTTGTAGTGCGGGAAAACTACAATAGTTTAAAGTGTGTATACATTTTTTTGAAGCACCCAGTATATATATATATATATATATATATACTTTCTAGTTATTGCTTTTTAATACACTTTCTCGAAATACGGTTTAATTCTTTGATAATTTTACAAAATAGTCAGAGCAATATGCAAAACACCCAATTTCAAAGTTTTACTGTTTACTAAAGAGTTATGCTTAAAATTTGATAAGCAGAAATTGACTATATTAATTACTTACAACTGCGGGTCTATCTAACGAGGTTCTAAATTATTTTCTTCTTAATATAATTTTCTTACCAGTAAGCAGTCTTATTTTATTTTTATCTTCTGAGCAATTTTCAATAATTTTCTTGGACCAGCAGTTATTAAAAATTTGAAAATTATAATAATTTGTATGTCCTGAATATTCTATGCAAAACTCAATTTTGACAAGTGAAACTATTTTATAAATTTTTTGACAAGTAATGAAATCCTTGGAACTACTTTTAAGATAGCAAATTTTAAAAATGAAGTTATTTTGCAGCATATCGAATATCCCTCAGAGTTCTCTTTAATACTGTTAAAACTAATAAATTGAATAGGTATTAATAAAATAGATATAAATAAAAAACTACACTCAAAATTTGTCAAACTTTATAATTACAAATCTACTTACCTGACAATTCTTGAGCTTATCTTCTACTTCCTTATTCTCCTTCTGTTCTCGGTGTTTTATCCTGATTCTTTTTATTTTCTTCTTTGGCACTGAATTATAAAACATAACTGTTGAATAGGAATAATTCTGCAAACAAAGGATGTTGTTGTGGATGGGGTATGCAGTATTGTGGTTGGACTGGCAATAACTTTGGAATGGCAGTGGACATAAACAAAGGCAAGGTGTGTGTATTTGAGCGTCAGTAAAATTGGAAATAATTAAGTTTGCGTTATTTTAATTTATTTTATTTCACGTACCAAGACCTAATGTAGTAACAAATGGGTGTTTATATAAATCTGACACTATGCAGAGATTATTAAGTACAGACAACCTGAAGTATATGAACCACCTACCTTGGTTGAAGCGCAGATTTTATTTGAGACCGAAATGAGAACTTCCATCCTCGAGATAACTTCTAAGTACCACTTGGAATGTTATTCAAAATTTGTGGTAAGCATAAGTGGAAATGATAATCTTGCCTCGTGCTGTGTATCGCAAACAAAATATTTAAGAAAACATAGATTGATAAGGTAGTTATAAAAAACAGATTTTCGCAGAACATTGCAAGGTTGTGGCCTGCGCCTTGTCAACCTAACATCGAGATCCTAACACGATTATTTCTAAGAAGACAAGGTAAATACAGATCCATAACCAGTCAACTCAAAGAAATGAAAGGAATTTATTTTTGTAGCAACATAGAGACTCAGTGACAAGTAGACTGTTAGAAACAATAAATTGGTGAACTTAAAATAGTAATAGGGAATGGTAGAAAATTGAACTACGGTATTTTAATAGGTAACAGTAATCAAATCATTTATCATAATTCTTACAATTGGTCATAAAAAATGGGTGGGTTTGCTGGAGATGTGACATATTTATCAACAAGTTCAAATGTTTACTTATTATTATGTTTAGGAAGCATGAATAATGGCGATGAAACTAATTGCGACTGAATGATAAATTTGCAGCTGTAGTTTGTTGGAAATGAGATAATGCAATAGATACGCAAATGTTTGAGTCAATCTAATGTCTTGTGGTTGGTTTCATGCTTAATATTTGCTGGGGATGCGATGCATTACCCTATATGTTGTCATGTAGACATCCACCTCCTGAGTCATACTTGTGATATCATTTAATTTATTTAAACTTTCCTTTAGTGCAGTTAAATGATAAATAAATACGTAGTTGTTGTTCACTTAATTACACTTGGAACTACGATCATACAATAGTTATATAAATACCCAATCTAATCTAATGTTGCAATATCTGATGTATTGCATGACAAGCAATTAAATATATAAAACTATAACTGACAAATTAAATTCCAGTATTTAATATTTTATAATGCAATATATAAAATACATCTGTTATGTTCTTTATATGTATAAGGCATATTTTTTAAAGTAAGTTTCATTTTAGTACAAATAATTAGCAGAGCATGTTTACTAATTTTTATTTATGTTGTGACAGTTTTGGGTACGGGATGGACAAAATGTTTAAATAGTAAATTTTGTCTAAAGGTGCTGTTGAAGTGTTAATAGATTCTTACTTTTGAAATCTGTTCACAGACGTAGGTGATAGAATAAATAGCTAACATAAATGAAAAACTTCCACAAGAAAAAATTACTAGTTGGTATTAGGACCACAAAAGGCATGAGCGAGAGGGGATAAAGATACGGAAAGACAAACAAAAAGATGAAATGGGAGCCATCTAATTGGGATAAAAGGCGAAGAAAATGGATTAGGAACCCTTCAAATAAAAGCTAAAACCAGACGGAAAGTATTATCTGCCGCAGTGAGTTGAACAGGGGCAGTACAAAAAAATCTTGATCTTGTACAAAAGAACTTCATAAGTCATTATCGCATATCAAAAATTGATTTATATAATTTTGAACTAAACTGCAGCAACATTCATGCACTATTATTTGATATGCCAACAATGAATCGACATGACCAGATCCACATACCACACAAGTAAAACTTAACATCTACATTCTCAATTTAAAATAACACGCATTTGTCATAGCAACATTTAAACTACATGAAACATTATCTGTAGTTTTGTAGTGCTGCAAATCAAAAGTGTTTAATAAGAGATTAAAACCATATGGTTTTTTAAGAACTTACTCACGATTGATACATTCAGGAAACTAAATCTCATAACTTTAACCAATGGTCACGCATGACCACAGTCACCCCTTTCCACTGCTAAAAGCTAAAATATTATTCTGCCCGAAAATTTCAACCGCACAGGATGATGACTAGTGTACGACCTTCAGAATCACCAAGGACACCTTGCAAACCACACAAGTTCAAAAATTCGATATATATTCAAAACACAAACAAATAACAGATACTAAAATCAGGCAATTTGAACAAATTAAAGTTATTTACATCCAAATAGTTCAAGGATTTAATATTTTTCAAAAGTTTTAAACACACAAAGGTGATTGGAAAATAACTATGCCACACTATAAGTATGTGTATACCTTAAACTATTTTTCCATGTAGTTTCCAACATTATTGAGACACTTGTCATAAGGTGATGGAAGCTTTTGTAGATCGGGGTTGTACAGTGGATGACACAATTACTCCTAGCCAAATGAGGTGATGATTTTGAGTGGCAGCAACTGTGTGCAGACGCTCATTATTGTGAAAAAGAAAAGAATATTTGTAGCTTTTAACCATACTATCACTTTAAACATAGGCCTAGTATATATACGAATGATAAACAAAAAAAGGGTCTTTTTAACTAAGCAGTGCTTATCCCTGATTCATATCAGATGTTTTTATTCTTAGATGCTCCACATATGACTTTTATAAATATCTAGATTATAACATACTTCAGTACTTAATATTAACGTCCCAATTTTGAAATTTTATAAAAATTAGTAGATTACAACAACTTTTACTGAATTAATAATATTTTAAGTTCAGTAGAATTAAATTACTTATATTTTTATATGTAACAAGTTTGGCCAACAGGAAGACTACGAGATTGCTTCACATCATTAAATATAACATCACCATATTAAAATGAAACTCAATACACAGACACATACTCCCATAGGCACAATAAATCATTACAAGAATATATTTTATTTAATGCAAGTAAGGTTCATTTTTAACATATTTATAAATATAGCTGTATTTCAAACAATATGCACAACAATAAATTTTATATTTGCATAAGCAGCCATTTAGGAACTAGTTTTGTTGTTGCACGTGTGGAAGATTAGAATCGTGCTCTACTACAAGGCTATTAGTTGCAAAATCATAACCCGTACGATTAAATTTAAAACGTAACGGAACAAAGCCAATAGGAAACAATAATATATTTTTTAGCAATGCACGTAAGAGAGCATAATTGAAAGTTAGGAATGTGCATGGATAAACCAGAACACGATCTAATTCAGCAGTTGGACGAGTTGATATGGCGTTAATTACTGTCAATCCCATTGCCTGTTTTCCTGGTGTAGCACCTTGTAATGCTAACCAATATGCCTAAACCATACAGTAAGTACTGTAATCAAATAAGTAATATTCAAATACCTCGTAAAAGCAAACAAGTATGCGATATATAACCTCTAACATAAGGATTTGCAGTGCTGTTCTTGTAGCTATTGTAAGGTTTTGAAGGTGTTCTTTTAATGGGCTGTAGTTATCCAAATCTCTGTAAGTTAAAAGTAGCGTATACTAATGATATGCATAATAATATACAACATTACAGAGCATTCTAATAACACCATAAAGGTTGCCAACACCTAACACATCATTAAAATCTTAGGTGAAAAGATTATGGAAACACTTAAAACTACCGTTATCAAATTATTTTCAATTAAACAAAATCAGTATTTTAGAACCATATATTAAGAAAATAAAATGTAAACTTTAATCACATGTTTAAAATATGAATAAAAATTAGATATCAACATTTTGAATTAAGAATTAAGGTCAAAAATATACCAATATATTTGTATGTATGTGTGTATATATATATATATATATATATATATATATATATATATACAGGGTGTCCCAACGCATACGAAACACTCGATTACTGCTTAATGGTAACGTTTAGCGAAAAAACTTTCAAATAAATGTTACGTATATTCAAAATGTCTACAACGTAAAATTAATTAGTGTTATACAGGGTGTTCAATAAAAAAGTTATATACCAAAGTTATGTTTTTTAAATGGAACACCCAGTATTTTATTACAAATTCTGATTTCTCGTATCAAACTAAGGTAACTTTTATCAGGATTACCTGTACCTAAATCTCATAGTTGTTGAGATATTCAACTTTTTTCAAAATTGCATGATTCATTAAAAATTTTTGTAACACCATGATTTAGATGATGCTGAACATTTAACTTTTGTAGGGGAATAGTATAAACTTGTAGTTAATGGAAACATAACACTAGTTATGAAAATAATATACAGGGTGTTCATTGCATCGTTCTCCGTTTATTAAACAATTAATGCCATTAAGTCGCTTATTTCAAATGGAACACCCTGTATATTTTCAAGTAGTAAAATGCAGAATTAAATTCTCTATTCAACAATATAAGGTTACCCTATATTCATATTCAACCGTTTCCGAGTTATTAGCGAATAATTAAAAATGTTGGTACATAATTCTAAAGTTGGGTATAATTTACTTTGATCACAGGCGGCGGCGCGTTGCCTACCAAATAATATTAACTATTTGACTTCGTTGCAACAGCAACCATGTCTAAGTTTTGTTTTTGTTGTTTATCAGTTTTGTATCTGTGTTGTTGTGAGGTGAACATTTGTAAAATTAAAACCTATGGTCTTAACGCAAGGATTGATATGATGTTGGTAGTTGGCGAAGCTGAAGAAAATTGTCTATTAGCTACAAGAATTTACGCTCAGAAATTTCCTAATCAAATGCATCCTAATGCAGCTGCGTTTGAAAGATTATTGCAACGCTCTAGAAGTACTGGTAATGTTGAATGTGAAAAAACTCAAAAAAATCATTGTTATGGAATGTTGCTTTATCACTAAAACAAAATTCAAAAAATTATCATCTTCTCCGATTTGATCCATTACCTATAATCCAAAATTTATTCTGCTTTGAAAATCCCCATTCTTAAGCTCTTGGTGAAGCTAAATTTTATATGGGTGAAATTTGTTGGCTTTTAGTATTTTTGAAACACTAGGTTTACTCAATCCGATTGTTTGACTGGTTTTACGCAAACTAGTATTACGATTTTCTACTACAAATTCCAATACCAATAATTGATTTCCTTCACTATTAGTAACATGCTTTACTTGTTGAGTTTTTAATATTCAACATTACCAGGAAATTTTTGAGCTTAAATTCTTGTAGCTAATAGACAATTTTCTTCAGCTTTGCCAACTACCAACATCATCAATCCTTTCGTTAAAACCATAGGTTTTCATTTTACAAATGTTCACCTCACAACAACACAGATACAAAACTGTTAAACAACAAAAACAAAACTTAAACATGGTTGCTGTTGCAACGAAGTCAAAAAGTTAATATTATTTGGTAGGCAACGCGCCGCCGCCTGTGATCAAAGTAAATTATACCCAACTTTAGAATTATGTACCAACATTTTTAATTATTCGCTAATAACTCGGAAACGGTTGAATATGAATATAGGGTAACCTTATATTGTTGAATAGAGAATTTAATTCTGCATTTTACTACTTGAAAATATACAGGGTGTTCCATTTGAAATAAGCGACTTAATGGCATTAATTGTTTAATAAACGGAGAACGATGCAATGAACACCCTGTATATTATTTTCATAACTAGTGTTATGTTTCCATTAACTACAAGTTTATACTATTCCCCTACAAAAGTTAAATGTTCAGCATCATCTAAATCATGGTGTTACACAAATTTTTAATGAATCATGCAATTTTGAAAAAAGTTGAATATCTCAACAACTATGAGATTTAGATACAGGTAATCCTGATAAAAGTTACCTTAGTTTGATACGAGAAATCAGAATTTGTAATAAAATACTGGGTGTTCCATTTAAAAAAACATAACTTTGGTATATAACTTTTTTATTGAACACCCTGTATAACACTAATTAATTTTACGTTGTAGCCATTTTGAATATACATAACATTTATTTGAAAGTTTTTTCGCTAAACGTTACCATTAAGCAGTAATCGAGCGTTTCGTATGCATTGAGACACCCTGTATGTATATACATATATATATATATATATATATATATATATATATATGTATATATACATCCCACCATCAACCGAACGTCCGTACATTCTGATTTTACATTATATCCAACGTCCATGTGAAATACTACGTCCAGTATACGGACGCCAAATTTCCAGGATGTTAAATTTTTGGAGAAGCTTTGTAAGAGCTTTGTAAGAGCTAAATATGTCATTTAGCAAAAATTAGGGGGAACGTCCCTTGGCTGCAAAACATAAAAAAATATACATTTTTAGTTCAACGTTTTTACAGCAGAGGCACTGCGTTCGTCGGGTGTATATCGAGACCGTATATCTAGCAGTCATGGTATTCACAACCACACGTCCGGAGAATTGGCAACGTTGTACTCCTTGAAGTCGTTCGTTATTTCAGGTACACAACAACTAAGCTTTACTTGTTCGATTGACTAGTATGTGGGAGGTGAGTTTGAACAGGCGCTTGCTGCATTTGCTTTTCTGTAAGACATTATTAGTTCACGTTTAAAGAATTACGTGACTAATTTGAAGGACGAAACAGGGTTTAGCGTTCATTTAAGTAATATAGTGGTCTGTAAAATTGAAAATGCATACATGTAAATCATTGACTTTTATTAAAACATGATTTAGGCTTTAATTATTATAAGAACTTACCGTGAGTAACAAATCGAGAAAATCTTGAACCCAAACGTTTGTCAACAAAGCGCATTATAATTTTGCTATAAAGTAAGACATTAATTAAACTACACTGTTTGATGCAAATGTGATTTTTCAGCATTACTACTTTTTCTTATTTTGGTTATTTTAAAATATTCAGTGTTATGGATCTTAATTTTTAATAATACTTTCTAGAATAACGCAATTTGAAAACAATTTTTCCCACTGTTTCTTTGTTGTTCAAGGTTGACATTACACCGTGCCATTGTATTCAAATCTTTTTATAGAATCCGTATATTATTAAATCGATTGGTGAAGTGATCTTTAAAGAAGAGTCAAACTTATTGATTATAATAATGTTATCTAAAAATAGTTTTACGGACGCTTAAATTTTCTTAATGTGAAATATGATAGGCTTTGAAATGTAGAATTTTTCATATATAAAAGCGGATGAGTTTTTTTTGTCTACATTCTACAAGGGCAATAAACAATAATTAATTCCCTTTTTTGAATGCAAAATCCCTTGAGTGTACATACTATTTTCAAGTGAAGTCATTGAGAAGAACGACAAATATCTCCTTGTTATAAATAATTACTTTCCTCATTTTTTTTTAAATTTAGACGTTCTAAACCCGCCGACTATACCGTGCTTGTAAAATTCATTATACTGATCCTGATTAAGATTTTGCGGGTTCTAGGCTTAAATTGACTGTTCTTGGCTATATATTCATATTTTTTTTATTCATATTAAATAGAAAAATGATCTTTGAAAGTAGATTAATAAAGAGGAACTAGAATTGGATTTTTGTGCTTCCATGAAGAATATTACTATGCATTTGTTTATTGTAATCCGAAGAGGTAAGGACCCTTACTTATAAATATATAAATATTTAAGTTACAGACACGACTAAGAAAAACAAATTCAATAAGCGTAATTTCACCTAACCATCTTATCTAATATTTATTTGTATACCAAGATTGTGAAATTGCCTTTTTGTGTACCAAGAAGCGGCTTGTTGCTGAAGAAAGATAATCTCAAGGTCGCTACAAAAATTTCACGGCCAGGTGTACAGGTGTTCAGAAATAGCCCAAAGATAATTTCTTATATAACTGCACATACCAGTTTAAAATTAACAGCCTACACGTTTTTCAAATCACCTGCACACGCACAAACACGCAGCGACAGACCCAGAAGAGCAAAAGATTTTTTGAACAAATCGCTAGTATACTGTTTTAGTAATGTGTATGGTAGTTCTATTTTTTAAAATTTCCGAAAGTTATATTAATTTATCTGATTCTCGATCTCTGGAAGTAAATTCCGAAACATAGTCTCATAAAGCAGAATATAAGTTATACAACTTATACTTTTTGGTATTAATAAATCATGATTCATAACTAGGAAGAAACAATAATTGTTTCATTTTCATATTCTACCCTAATTACTTTAGGATTATTTTGACTACGTATCATGATATAAATATTAACACAGACACACGCCTTCCTTTATAATATAAAAATGCAATTCTGTTGAAACTTTATTTTTCCAGAAAATATACAAACGTAGTTCCAGTAAGAACCTTAATTTCGAAACTAAACGTATTATTAGCATAATAAACTACATTGTACTAAAAACATTTGTAAAACTACAATAACAGTAGTAGTAAATAAAAAAAATCGAAAATAATACCTGTATAACGTACAAAGTATACGATCTTACCAAAATACAATTATTATTTTGACAAAACATATTTATTCTGAACATAAACTTTTATTTTTTGTCAGTCTATTATCTAAAATATTCGGAAACCCAGTCTTTAACTTTTCACACTCATGACGTTTTGGGGATTTTTAGATTTTATGTTTTGCAAAGTAATTTTCAACAATTTTTTTTGTTCACTAGTCCAAGGAACCACTTGTCTCTTTTTCTTTGTGTAATTTTTATTGTGTTCGTTTTCATTGTTGGCTTTAACTATCTGTTGGCATCTTTCAAGATATACTATTAACTGTTTATTTGTAGATATTTATTTACACTTTTTGGTTTGGTCTTCTTCTAAGTGTACAGTCTTTTAAACTCACTTCTATATCTTCATTAAATAGAATGTCGTCAATTTCATCATGATTTGTGATTTTCTGTTATGATTGGTTTGTTCTCCAATGCAAAATTAATTTCGTCCAATTTTTTCTCTTTAAATTGCATAGCTTTTCCATCTTCCATTAATATAAGTAGTTTTGATATCTTAACCGTTTGATATATGTATATCACCGGGCAAACGGTAAGATAGCCTGTGAATACCAATTGTGTGTCCCATGAATGTGGCCAATTGCTCAAGGTCATTTTCGGATATGTAAAAAATTTGAGCAAGAGTTGCCATGTTTCCTCAGTCTAGTGTGTGTTAAAGCGTTCGGATTTTGTTGCCCTTTTATTTCAACTGTATAGTCTCACTATTTTAAAGTTTTTCTATTTACTACATTTTCAAGAACTTATATCTCAAAATTTACTTTAGCTAAATTCCTTTAGTTTTCCTTTTAGTTTTCTGTGTGACTAGTAAGTGACTAATATTTTTATTGCTTCCCTAATGGAAATGTTTAATGTTTTTAGCCCAGCTCCTGGTTTTTGAATTTTGTATTTTGGGTATACCCATAACCCATACTTAAGTCCGAGTCATGGGTTCCAGCTGTCGCTTGATCCTCTGAACCACACTCATCTGTCCTTGCCCTGGAAATTCCAAATCCTACTTTAACTATTTTGTCTGGCTACTGTGGTATGTCGGTTGAGTCACCTAGATCCCCGCACAACATGCTTCGAGTAAATATTAGAAGAGTACCAATCTTATAAAACGACAGCTTTGCTAGTTTACATTACATTATATTAATCGTAGATGATGGATGGGGTCACTACATGCGAACTATTCGCTGGCATTTAAACAACAAGTAATATAAAAAATAATTCTTAACAAAGTACATGCAGAATGATTAGTGTTTGAAAACTACATGTTCTATCAAACTAGGTATTTTGAAAATGGAGCACCCTGTTTTTTATGCATATTTAGATTATAAATTAAAAAACATGTTACATGCCAAAATTGACGTTACGATGATGGTAGGGTTGAAGAGGCATGAACAAACATGGTAAGCTCAAAGGAACGAACTAAACCGCGGCTCGGCTAGCTGCAGTGGTGACGAGCGGGGTAAAATGGGGAGGGGAGTGGAAAGTAATAATAGTTATTTTGACTAAGCCGGTGAATTCTGGGCACCACCCTTATTTTAGTAGAGTTCTGCCTAAAGTGGCATGGATTCCCTGTCTTTTATAGAACGGCAAAATGAGGGAAAAACCTATTCTTCTCAGACAAGAAACCCGTATCACAGAATATGGGAATGACACTATCTCAAGTTATTAGCCAAGTTGTTGTACACCTCCTGGCTGTTTAAAAATGATCAATAACAATAATGCAAGTTTAACACTAACTTGTACCTGTAATAAAGTTATCACTTAAGATATTCTGAACTAGGGGGATTGAGTCTTTAAATTAAATATATTTGATCTGAATCCCTGTTCACAGTATTACTTAAACTCTTTATAAAATCATAATTTTAGAACTACGGAATTTGTTCTCGTATAACCATATAGCAGTCTTTAACTGAACACCAAATCAACATTCACACCTCCAAATTATACACAACCTCTATAACATGTTTCTATTAATTATAACCAATATTAATGTGTTGAGCAACAAACAATTCATGTACATTTAGTTTTTATTAAATCCTCTACCAACCCTAATGGATCTTCCTATCGCTGTATCAACAATGATTAAATTTACTAAATAAGTCAACGTAAAATGAATATTTTAAAATGGTTCTATCCGTACGAAATTGAACATAATACGGAATTGTAAACAAGTTCAGTTTATAAAATAATAAGGCAATAATAACTTACAGTACAGATGGTGATACACCGCAGAAATTCAGTTTTCAGTCTTCAGTTTACCTTAATTAATTGCGGGCAATGTTGTACTCTAGGACGGTACATCAACCAACGGCTTAGAAAGAAGCTGAATTTCGAATAAGCACCAAGAATCACGTGAGGTGATCGTTGATATGCGCGGCCAATATTGAAATTTACCGGATTAAACTGGTTCGAATACCTTTGGGACAGCCAACAAAGAATAGAATACGCTATGGTTCGCTGGTCCAGTTCCGTGAATTTTTGGGTTAATAATTATCACTCGACACACATTAAGTTCTCTGGTAAGCACTAAACTTATTAATCTTACAACGATAACAGTTCTATATTAACGTAAAAACTAACTACGCGAGTCCGTTGGGTGAGGGTTTTATTTCTTCACAAAACCAATCTCAATGCAAAATGCCTCCGGTGCAATTTAAATATTCCGTTACTTAATAACAACTAGTAACGTGTAGGTTTTACAACCCCTTTTATTCAACGTGCTTAAAATCCTCCTTAAAAAGAAATCGGGAGCAACTATGTCGTAAAAGAAACCATTTGACTTTCACACGACCGAACCGATTAATTATGCACGTGAATGTTTATTGCACTTCGCGCCTAAAAGAGTTTTCTACAATTACCTGCTCGCAACCCTTCGAATACCCAACGTGAACTAACTCAAAACTACGACGAATAATCTTCTTCCCCTGCTATCGCAAATTATCGGTAAGTGACACAAAACCGTCCAACTCTTGTATTGAAGGGAGATAGCAAATGCTAAACTATTTGAAAACTAACATGCAGGTGCTGCGTGTTTCCTTGGAAATCCAAGCGAACACCTGCCTCACAATCAACTATTTTTCAAGTTTTAACAGGTTTTAAAATATTAGGTTAAAATACTATTATAAGAATATGAATTTTAGCATGAAATTATGTAGGGTAGATATGCGTATTTATAAAATAAAACCGAAGGTTACAAACAATGTATGTTTCTTAAAATGGCCATATCTCTATTTATGATTGTTTTTGAGATAAATCGATTTTAAACAAATTTAAGAATGTACACCACAATAAAATTCGTGTTTTATCAACTAATTAAGAACTTTTGTTCATATGCATTACTGGAGCGATTACATAAATTTATTATTGTACTGCGAGATTAAGTTAATTAAGAAAATATCATTGTAATTTTTTGAGGATAATACTTGTACGCTTAGCGACTACGTCAAAAGTAAATTATTGTGCAAGCTTTTACAAATTTTACTGTAGCTGCGAGTGTTGAAGGGGATCGTACAATCAGCTTGAGAATAAAGAATTGTTATTGCAAATAGAGTTTTCGTTACATTTGTGTCAACTGGGGATAATAACTTTAGAACGATTTCTATTTGCATGCCAAAAACTTATAGCTAACAGAAATTGGATAGCGAAATCCGTTCTTTTTGAAGGGGTTTAAGTCAAACGTTGCAGAGGGCTTAGTTAAAAATTTCGAAAACTTATAAGAACACCTAAAGAAGCAAGACCAAAGCTCTGCAAACCTGGCAGCGAAATAAGAAGTGAAATTACAGGAAAATGCCGCAAACCTCGCAGAAAACAGTACAAGCACCAGAATGCTTAGTGCCGATGAGATACAATGGCAGATACCAGAATCTAAAAATGTCAGAGAACGCGAACTGGCGCCAAGGTTCAGAATAAAACCATCCACATTTGATAGGAAGTCACCTATACAAGCATATCTTAAACAGTTCGAGGCTGTCGCATGAGCTAACGCTGGAACGACGATGAAAGGGCGACCGCGTTAATTATCGCATTATGAGGCGAGGTACACCGCATACTTAAATTGTAATAAACATGATGGCATTCTCTGGGGTAAAAGATTCCGGAGTTAAAATAGTCCCCCATTCGGATTTCCGGGAGGAGACTACTTCGGAGGATGCGATTGGAAAGCTCAGAATAAGAGTCGGGAACATTTTGCGAATCGGAGTGTGGAATGTTAGAAGTATGAAGCAAGTAGATAAGCTAGAGAACCTAAAAATTGAAATGAATAGGTTAGCACTAGACATAGTAGGGATCAGCGAAGTTCGGCGGCCAGAGGCGGGAGATTTTAGAGTGGAGACTTCAGGGTAATTCATACAGGAGCAGAAGAAGGAAATTTGGGTGTGGAGATAGTTATGCGAAAAAAGATGGGATACTGTGTAGAAAATTACTTACAAAAGAACGAAAGAATACTTGTGGTTAGATTAGAATCTAAACCGGTAAACACAGTAATAATACAAGAATACATGCCCACCTCTAGCTACAGTAACGAAAAGGTAGAAGCTATCTACAAAGATATCGAAGACACATTAAGATACATAAAAGGGCATGAAAATTTAATAATTACTGGGGATTTTAATTCAGTGGTAGCTGAGGGTAAAGAAGGGGCGGTAGTAGGTTTATTTGGTTTGGGCACGAGAAACGACCGGGGAAATAGGCTGGTAGAATTTTGCGACAAGAACATTTTAATCATCACAAACACATTATTTCAACATCATGCTACAAGACGATATACGTGGACGATGCCAGGAGATATAGGAAGATATCAAATAGATTACATTATTGTTAGACACGGTTTAGAAATCAAGTAAGAGACTGTAAAAGCTACCCAGAAGCAGATATAGATACTGACCACAACTTCATAATTATGAAGGCCGCATTTAAATTAAAAAATTTGAAGAAAGAAACGGAAAAAGGCACTTTGAGTTTAAGATACTAAAAGATAAAGATATTCAAGAAAGATTCGAAAAAATGTCAAATGAATTACTGAAGATATCGGGAAAATATCTGATACTAAGGAAGTAGAAACAGAATGGAATAACATTAAATCCAGCCTAGACATGGCGACCAGAGATATTCTGGAATATACGCAAAAAGAAAATAAGAAACCGTGAATAACATAGGATATCCTGAATTTAATAGAAGAGACGAAAATACAAAAATTAATCAGTCAAAACAGGAAAACAGAGATACAGAGCCATAAAATGGGAAACTATTCACAAATGCAGGAAAGCTAAAGAACAATGCATTGATGAAAAGTGCAAAGAGGTACAACCTAAAATGGAAATAGGAAAGACAGATAAAGCATACAAACTAATTATAATCAATTTTAAGGATATAAAACCCTATAGCAAAAATATAAAGGGCGCGAGAGGAAACGTCATTATAGAAAATATAGAGAAAGTGTGTAGATGGCAAGAATATATAGAGAATTTATATGCAGGAGAGAACTAACAGCATTAGAACAGGAAGCAGACATTGAAAAAAAATGACTTGGGGTATGCTATACTTAGAGATGAGTTTGAATTAGCAATAAAGAGTCTGAAAATTCGTAAGGCGCCGGGTACAGATACGGTGCAAGCAGAAACTCTAAAAGCCGCTGGACAAGCAGTAACAGAATGTCTCTTCCAACTTGTAAGCTATATGTATGAGACAGGCTAGACACTCAAATATTTCAAACGTAACATCATAGTAACTATACCAAAAAAGGGAGGCGCGGATAGATGTGAAAATTTTCGAATAATAAGTTTGACAGCACATGTGTCAAAAATATTAACTAGAATTAAACAAAAACGAATGGAAAACGGTCTGAAGAAATATTAGGAGAAGATCAATTTGGGTTTAGGCGATACAGGGGAACACTGGGGGCTATTTTAGCTCTGAGGGTGATAATAGAGAAAACAATAGAAAAAGGGGAAAGCGTGTATATAGGGTTTGTAGATATGGAAAAAGGATTTGACAATGTAAAATGGAAAAAAATTTTTGAAATACTCAAAAGGATTGTAATGAGTTATAGGGATAGACGAATAGTACATAGACTATACAAAGAACAAACAGCAGCAATAGAGTTAGAACAGAAACGTAGAGAAGTAAACATTAGGAAAGGGGTGAGACAGGGATGTGCCCTATCCCCATTAATTTTTAACTTGTACATTGAAGAGGCACTGAATACTGCCAAATGCAGAGACATTTGAAATTATTCTGCAGGGACAAAAAATTGAAATGCTTAGATTTGCAGGTGATATAGCAGTATTAGCATCTAGCAAGGAAGAGTTAGAAGCTACTCTTAATGAAATGGAAACGGTTCTAACAGAGAGATACGGTATGAAAATTAACAAAAATAAAACTAAAGTACTAATATGCAAAAGAGGGGAAAATAAATCAAAAACAAGAAAACAACTAGATAACAAGAACTTACAAGAGGTTAAGGATTTCTGCTACCTAGGAAGCCAAATAACGCAACATGGGAAAAGCGCAAAAGATATACAACAAGGATTAGCACAAGATTGTGCTACATTTAACAAGAAAAAGCAACTACTGTGTTCAAAGACAATAAACATAGAAACAAGGAAAATATTGCTTAAAACATATGTGTGAAGCACAGCACTGTACGGCTGTGAAGCCTGTACAGTAGGAGAAGCGGATAAGGAAAAGGTAGGCCTTTGAAATGTGGTGCTACAGACGTATGATGAAGATATCATGGATAGACAAAGTTCAGAATGAAGAGGTACTAAAAATGGTAAGGGAAGAAAGAAATATGTGGAAAATGGTAAAAATAGGAGAGATGGGGTGATAGACCACATACTATGGCATGAAGGAATAGTGCAGAATGTTTTAGAAGCAGAGATAGTAAAAAAGAGAAGTAGAGATAGACCTAGGTTAGACTACTGCACACAGATAGTGAAAGATGTAGGCTGTAGGAATTTCAGGAAAATACATAGGGTAGCTCAGAATAGAAATCTATGGAGTTACGCATCCAACCAGTCCCAAGATGGATAAACTAATGACGAAAAAAGTAACTGTACTTAAACATGATGATTATTATAAGCAGCTACAAGTATTGGTTTGGCAATATTCTCGAATAATGTTAATTGTGTGAAAGGATTTACTGGAAAACTATTAATTCAGCAAATGTCTAAGTGTTGGGGGATCTTGGCAGCCACAGGCTGCTAACCCCCTTCACATACCATACATGTGATTTTCCAATGCTCCACCCGAAGGTACTACATTGGCCAGGAAGCAAGTTTTTTTTTAACTGAAAAATTTTGAATTTCGCCGAACCCTTGCTGCTCCAAGCAAGGTAGGGATCTTTAAAGTGCGTGACAACACTCACACACGGGACCTCCATTTTACCTCTCCGAACGAGGGCGTATTTTTGTGAAAAATGCTTGCTTAACATTTTTCAAGCGAACCGCGTCGGAATTCGCACCCAGGACCTTGGGCGTAGTCACACGCATACCAACTACGCCACGGAGCCCCCCCCCCTTAAATACTACTAAATCTCGGTGAAATATGGCATATAATTAGAAAACAATAGAAGTGGAACCAAGCTGTATATAGGCTGTGTGAGAATTTCAGGGAACTGTGTAGGCTAGCTCAGAATTTAAATAAATACAGGTACGTGTCCAACCAGTTTTGAGATGGAAAATCTAATGTCTCATGACTATTATATACAACTACAGGTGTTGTTTGTGAAATATCCGTAACTAATGTTGGCTGTGCGAAAAGATATATTGAAAAAAATATTAAATCGGCAAATGTTCAAGTGCAGGGGGAACTTGGCAGCCACAGGCTGCCTATCCCCATTCACAACCACTGAATGTCGAAGAAATAGGGTATATAATTGAAAAACAATAGAAGGGGACCGAATTGCATGTAACAAGAAAGAACAGCGCCTATGATGAAAGACAACAAACATAGAAACATTGTTGAAAGCATATGTATGGAGCACAGCACAGTATGCCTATGAAATGCGGGCAGTAGGATAAGCAAACAAAAAAACGGTAGCAGCCTTTTGGAATGTTGTGCTTCAGATGTATGAGAATGATAGCATGGACAGACAAAGTTAATAACAAATAGGTTATAGAAACAGTAGGGGAACAAGGATATCTGTGGGGAAAAATAGGAGAAATAGACGGGCAGAATACATTTTAAGGCATTTTTGGGGAATAGCATGGGATATATTGCAAGCAAAGATAGGAAAAAGGAGGTAGATTTAAACCTAGATCAGATAGTGATAGATGCAGACTGTGCAAATGTTAGGGAAATGTGTAGGTTAGTTCAGAATAGAAAACAATTAGGGAACGCGTCTAACCAGTTTCGGGACTGAAGGCCTAATGATGATGATGAGCTATGGGGCCTCAACATCAAAGCTAGAAATGAAGTACGACTCTCTGCAACAAGTGTATCACGCTCAAGTGAAAGACCGCCACCAAAGGGATAACAAGAATTTGCAAGAGTTTAAAGCAGATATTTCTTGCTTGGTGAGACAAACCTACCTAACAACACCAGATAGCTTCCTAAAGTAACTGACGGTACAGACCTTTGTTGGCAGGGTTCGTAACGGAGTGATCCAGCAAGCACTATGACTGTCACGACCAAGGGCCTTAGATGCAGCGCTAGCTCATTCTTTGGAATTTGAAACAGCAAAGCAAACTTCGCATCGTAGTAGTGGCAAATGCAAGATGTTCCGTTTGAAAGCAGCGCTCAGAAAGCATGGAGAAGGTGATTCGACGAGTAGTTCGTGAACACCAACCAAAGAGGAGGGGGGCCCAGATGCTGAAATTGTGGTGAGTTTGGGCATATACAGTCCAAATATAAGCAGCCCAAAAGGGAAGTAAAAAAGCCGGAAACTAAAGGGGTTCGACAGGAAGGGGTGAAAGACAATCTGGACGGATTCTGCGCAGGAGATGATCATTGACATCGCACCATCCAAGCATGATGACATTATTTACATATGCAAACAGTTTAGCGGCAAGATTGTGAATTTCTAGGTTGATACTGGAATAACAGGGAAGCCAATTTGGAGCAGAGTCCAAAGCAGTATCATCGACTAGGCAATGGTGTGAAGTACCTAGAGCAAGCAATTTCACTCAATGGAGTCACGCTAGACTCGAAAACAATTCAGGCGCTGCAAGAGCGGCGGATGCCAAAAGGCAACCATCAGCTACGCAGCTTTCTGGGATTCTGCACTTACTGTAGAAGATTCGTTTCCGAATTTACGAATATTGCCAAGCCTTTGGTAAAGTTGGCTGAAGATATGCGTGATTATGTTTGGAATGAAGATTGCCAGCGCACATTCCAACAAGTAGGGCAGTTATTAATAACAGCTCTGATCTTAAGTTATTATCATCGATTGGAAGGTAAATTCATCTTGATTACAGGCGCAAGCAATGTGGCCATCGAAAGTGTACCATCCCAAATGCAAGGCGGCCAAGAGAAAGTCATTGTTTACCTTAGCAGGATGCTCTCGAAACCAGAACAGAATATTGCGTTACAAGATGGGAACTGTAGGTTGTGGTGCAATCTATAGAGCACTTTCGTAAGTGCTCCTACGGGAGAAAATTTCACCTGAGAAGCGACAACACTGCTTTGACTGTACTATTGCAGTTTAGAAAGCCCAAAGTGCAAGTCACCAGATGGATAGAATCGCTTCAGCAGTATGATTTCGACACGGAACACCGTGCTGATGCAAGTCATCGTAATGCAGATACACTTTCGAGACCGGCTTTAACCAAAGATTGTAATAATTGCTCAGGGGTAGAAACAAAGTGTTGTAACGTGCATTTTATGGCCTAACATTTTACACTACTATTTCTATATTTTATATTTATTAACTCCTTAGGCGAATGCGTCGTATTATAATGAGTGGATCGCTGTTTGTATAAAGTAAATACTTCCGCATAGCTTTCAGATTTGTATGCAATTTAACTCGTGGGTATTACTTGAAAAGTAGATAATTTAAAGATTGATTTTCATTAATAAATAAATTGCAAGGAATGAATTGTAAATTGGATTATTCGTAAATTACTTTCCAACTTATCGAAAATGATAAACCGCTGTAATTAATTATTTAGATATGATTGCCGCATTCACGTTTTGGTTGTTCCTTAATGTATTATCGAAGAGGAGATAATAGTCGACAAGAGGTTATGGTAACAACTATTTTATAAACAGATTGAAGTATAGTTCGAATTGCTTTTGAAGGAAGTATGCGATATAGACGAACGTGTTTGATTGAGCACAAGTGCGGTTTTAAGGTCATTGACGGACGGTTTTTAGTGATACGCGTTGCTTTACTAATTGTTTTTTTGTTGATTTTCTGTTGGAAATAAAAGTGATAGAACTTGTTGGACTCGACCTGCACGCGTTTTTGTGCGGAGCATTTGACGGACTTGCTTAGCGTTTGCACGTGCTTTATTGATTGTGTTTTTTTTGTTGATTTATCTTTTTATATTTGAACTGTGTGTGCGATCTAGTTTTCGTGGTCTTTTTTTATCAGAGTAGTGCATACTTTGGATTATCCAAATACAGTTTTAAGCTTGAGTGTTTCTAAAAAAAAAGAAAATGATGATACAGTTGTAGCAGGTTTAGTAGAAAAAAAGGTTGCTTCTTATAAACATGTATCTCATTCACATGTAAAGACAGTTGATACTGTAGTTTCTGAATTTTCTAACCCCAACGAATCTAAAATAGATCGTTGTTTGCGCAAATTTCGTTATTCAAAAGCATTAGATTTTTCTTTGTTACCATAGGTAGCAAATAAAACACCTCACGTTACTGTTAGTTTAATGCATTACATCGTGCCTTGAAAGCCCGTGATTCTAAATTGTTATTACCTTTTTTTTACGATTTGTGTTACAAAATATTTCGAAATTGTTGTCTCAGGAAATAGAATTGACAAGAAATTTATCAATGCTACATAGTTCCATCAGCATGATAATGTCTGCTGCTAACACCAGTGAAATACGTAGGTGTGATTAGTGTAAAGTGTAAGAAATTCCATCCACACCCTCACAGTCAAGGGTGAAGTGCTTCGTTAGTGCAGGACATCGTGAATCCCACACTCCAATTGCAAGGAAGCGTTACTGAAGGACTTTTTGTAAGTTGAACTATTTCCTACTTGTTATTACTGTAAATATCTATCCGTTGTTTTGCCATATCTTCGTCGTTCTGATACCTTTTACAATAGACTTGCCTGCTATTAAGAAAAAAAAAGAAAGAAAAACAAAAAATCAATACTACTGAATTACTCATATCAATTGTGTCTTACCTATTTATGTTTTGTTAACATTTTGTCTGATTTATGTTTAATTGGTGTGTGAGGAAACGTTTCTGCTACTCCCCAATATTACCTCACTTTGTGATAAAAATTTTTGTAATGCTTTTATCGTGATTATATTATATAGTTTGTCTAAACAGTTTTATTTACATTCTACCAAGTACTGAATAACTTAGACTTTTCATTGCTGCTATGCTTATTCTTTTTTTTTCAGGTTTGCTTAACTAATTTTCTTGCAGGTATTGTCACTAACTCCTTACCGCCGCATACTTTATATGTCAGTCTGCTTTCTACAACCCCCCCTAATCTCCGATTGAGCCCGGTCATTTCTTTGATCTTCTTTGTGTTACGCCAACGTAGCATAAATTTGGCGCCCAACGTAACTGCCTCAAATTAACGTAACAGTGTGATCTACTTGGTGGACTACCGTGATCAATGACGATTGGTAGCCTATACAGATGCGAATGAAACAAGAAAATGACAAAGACCTACAACTCATTCTAGCTTGGAAAGTCGGAGCAGAACGCGTTTCCTGGCAGGACACTAGTCTATTGAATAGCACTCCGAAGTCGTACCAGACACAATGGGAGTACTGAACAGACACTTGCATGTGCTATGCTGGGACGCAAAATACTACTACCGTGTGATCTTAAGTTTGTGTGTCAGCTCTGAGATGACCTCGTGTGCTAGGGCTACATCGAGGAGCTCAAACGCAAGATGCAGGACATCCATGGTGACGTTAGGAAAAATATCCAGTTCACAAGCGATCGAATGATAACCAGATATGACATCAAGGTACAGGAAGCTGGTTTTCAAAAAGACGACCGCGTTTGGCTGTACAACCGCAGACGGAGACGTGGATTGTTCACAAAGATACAAAGACATTGGGAGGGTTCGTACAAAGTTGTAAAAAGAATCAACGACGAGGTATATCGGATTCGTAAGCTCCAAAAAGGTACACGTTAACCGGTTAGCATCCTACGGTAGTGATGGCGCCGGTAGTGTCGAAGAACCACACGCAGTGAGACTATCAGTTACGCTCGTTTAGATGCTAGCGAGTAGTTTATATGTAGCAGAAAATAATGCTGCAATTGCAACAAACATAATAAAAGATACGCTAGTTAGTAATGTAAGTCATCAAAATGTAGCTGGACAAGATCTTAATAGTACAATACTTCCGGATATATCTAACCTAGATAAAAAAATATCGCTAAGCAGACTATAAATGAATCCATACCCGTTAGAAATAAGATACCACGATCAGATGCTTTGATAATTAAAAAGACAGGAGAAATGTCTTATGCTGATACCTTGAAAAAAGTTAAAGCTGACCCAAATTTAAAAGAACTTTGATCAAATGTTACCAGAATAAGAAAAACATCAAGCGGCGAACTTATACTAAAACTAAATAACCCAAATAATTCAATTACTAAAGAATTTCAAAGTAGTCTATTGGACGTATTAGATTCACAGGCTGAAGTTAAAACACGAATTAATCAAGTATTAATAGAAATAAAAGATTTGGATGAGGTAACAACAACCCAAGAAGTACATTATGCTTTAAAATCAACACTTAACGATATATCTGATATATCGATTAAATCAATAAGGAAAACATATGGCGGAACTCATACCGCTGTTATTAGTGTACCCGCTAAAATTGCGGAAAAGTTACTAGAACTTAGAAAGATACGTATAGGATGGACGTTTTGTAGAATAAGACAAAAACTAAATCGATTAAGGTGTTATCGATGTTTAAATTATAATCATTTAGCAATAACATGCAAAAGTCCAATCGACCGATCAAATTTATGTATGAAGTGCGGTGAACCAGGTCATATTATTAAAACATGTCCAAATCCCTCAAAATGTTTTCTGTGCAGTGAAAATAATAACTGGTCCACTAACCATGTTGTAGGCACAAGCAAGTGTACAGCATATCGGAGGGCTATAACAACTGCTAGTTATGAATCATGAAAATACTACAACTAAATTTAAATCATTGTAAAATTGTGCAAAAACTATTGTTACAATCAGTCAGTGAGTTAAAGATAGATGTAGCCATCCTTTGCGAACAATACAAAAACTTTAAGGGTGCTCAGTGGGCATCAAATAATAATAATACAGCTGCTATTTCGTCCTGTGGAAAAACCGCTTTCCAAGAAATTATGGACAGTAAAGAAGACTGTTTCATACGTGTCAAAATAGACAATATATACATTTATAGCTGTTATGCCGATCCAAATGCGTCTTTTAACGATTTTACAGATTTACTTCAAAGAATAGTTCGTGATGTGAAAGATCGAAAGCAAGTAATCATTGCAGGAGATTTTAATGCCTGGCCAACCGAATGGGGTAGTCGAATAACAAACAAAAGAGGCCAAGCAATTTTAGAAACATTTTCAGTTTTAGATATAGTGTTATTAAACGAAGGGAACTCTTATACCTTTAGCAGAGGTAACGAAAGTTCAACTACAGACTTAACATTTATGAGCAGTTCTTTAGTAAAGTATAAGGTAAATTGGAGAGTTTCTGAACACTATACTCATAGTGATCTCCACGCCTTATTATATGAAACACATAGCTCAATTAAAAACAATCACTTGTCTATGGTTAAACCACCTGGCTGGGCATCCTATAAATTCGATAAAAAATTATTTTTAATGATGCTGAATGAAGATCAAATTTCAGGGTCTGCAAATTCTAAAGCTACACAAGTAATAGACATTATAAAGAGGGGTTGCAATGCTTCTATGCCAAAAAAAGTTGTGCAATAGAGGACACAATAACGTTTTCTGGTGGAATAACGATATTGCTGAACTTTGCAGAGAATGCCATCGTCTAAGGAGGCAATATCAACGCTCAAGAGGTAAAAATGATTTGCTTAATCTTCAGTAAGAATACAAAACTGCTCGAAGAAAATTGACGTGTACTATTAAGTCTAGCAAACAGAAATTTTTGAATGAGCTTTACTTAGAAGTTAACACTGATCCTTGGGGAAGACCATATAAAACAGTGATGGGAAGATTGAACAAAATATATTTCTTACCTCCTAAATGTCCAGTTTTCCTAAAAAAGATAGTTAACACGTTATTTCCAAAACAATGCGAAACAAAATATAAAACTGTTTTAAACTATAATGCAAAAGACATACCACCGGTTACAATAGCTGAAGTTGTAAAAGCTTGTGGTAAAATTGGAAACAATAAAGCACCTGGTTTGGATTGTATTCCAAACATAGCTCTGAAAACCGCTACTGCAAGCATCCTGATATGTTTGTAGACCTGTACAGTTCTTGCTTAAATGAAGGCGTGTTTCCTGAACCATGGAAAAAGCAATTTCTAGTATTAATACCAAAAGAAGCAAGCCACCAGACAAACCATCATCATACCGTCCTATATGCATGCTTGACACAGCAGGAAAAATTTTAGAAAAGATTATTAAAAACAGACTAGAGATGGTTGTAGAAGAAACAGCCATACTTTCAAATAATCATTACGGCTTTAGAAAATCAAGATCAACTGTGGATGCAATTAGCTGTGTCACTAATATTATCCGCAGTAACACTATTGGAAAACGCTGGAAAAAAGGATCAAAAAAATATTGTGCAGTTGTAACGCTGGATGTAAAGAATGCTATCAATTCCGTGAAATGGAGTTGCATAGAAAACGCTATTCGTAAAACTTCTATTCCAGCATATCTAAGAAAAATAATTAGAGACTATTTTAGAAATAGAATTCTTAAGTACGACACATCTGAGGGCCCCAAAGAATATATTATTACGGGCGGAGTCCCGCAGGGTTCGGTTCTAGGTCCAATTCTTTGGAATTTAACCTTTGATTCAGTTTTACGACTACAAATGCCGAAAGAAGTTACGGTTATAGCATTTGCGGACGATTTGGTATTAGTAGTTACAGCAAAATTAAAGGAAGAAGTAGCACAAATTTGCAATAAATCTGTGGAATTGATAAGACAACATTTAAAAGAAGTAAATCTTGAACTAGCTGCAGAAAAAACCCAAAGTAGTACTTGTGTCCAGCAGAAAAGTAAGAGAAAAGATAAGTATATACGTCGACAAACATGAAGCTATATCTGGTCCAAATGTGCGTTACTTAGGCGTAATAATCGATGACAAAATAACCTTTAAAGAACATTTATCAGTTATGAGTACGAAAGGAGCAAACAGCAAATCTAATTTCAAGACTAATGCCAAACGTTGGCGGACCAAAAAGCAGCAAGAGGTTGCTTTTGGCATCAGTCGTCACTTCGATAATTTTATATGCAGCTCCAATCTGGGCTGATGCTATTCAAATTAAAGCTAACTGTCGCAAGATTTCTTCTGCATACAGATTGTGCGCTCTACGAGTGATATGCGCTTACCGTACAATTTCATACGGCGCTGCATGTATTATCGCAGGTATGCCTCCCATTGAACTATTAGTGCACTATCGTCGTGAGTGGTCTCACAAGAAAAAAACTACGAAGAAGCTAAATACAGGAAAAAAAACTAAACTGGTGACAGAATGGCAACGGCATTGGGATACATCGGAAAAAGGTCGATGGACATATCGTATGATACCATTGTTAGAACCGTAGCTCGGTAGATGCCATGGAGAGTTAGACTTTTACCTGACGCAATTGCTGAGCGGTCATGGGTGTTTTAGAGCATATCTTTTTAGATTTAATCTAGATCTAAGTCCTAATTGCCCAGTTTGCCCAAACACTTTAGAAGATACAGAACATGTGTTTTTTATTTGTCCAAGATTTCGAAAACTAAGGGAGGAAATGATTAACTTTACAAAAATTAATATAATTCCAGAAACACTAGTTGAAAAAATGCTAGAATCACAGGAGATATGGTCAGCAGTGGCACTATTTGCATCACTCGTACTTAGAGAACTAAGGCGATGTGATAATGAACGAAGACAGACAACAAATAATTAAACAATTATAGGATCCAATTATGATGACACTATTTGTATAATGGAAGTATATACGATTTAGAAATTTCAAGTAAAGTTAAACTTGTTTTGTACTACAGACCATAACTCAAGTGGAACCAGTATAGGTATCCAAAACGCTATTTAAGACGTTTATCATATTAATTGTGTATCAAAACACACATTTGAAGTACTAAATTTAAACTACATTTTATGGTATTTAAGTCGAAAGTAAGAACAATTTAGTGTGCATTCTGTTTACAAGTGAAAAACTTAAAACAAACAAAGCTGAAGTAACTACAAAGACAAGTATTGAACTAATTAACGTTGACATGACTACTCATAATTTATAATAATGCATGGAATAACAAGCTGTGAAAGATGATTTGGATAAAAAAGCATTATTGAAAGATATAATGTTGAGAAACAACATTCAGAGATGAAGATATAGCTGAACTTTGTCCAAGAAGATTAAATATCTCACATAAAAAAAAAAAGGAAAATATAAAAGAAAAGATTAAAATTTAAATCGAACACGAATATAGTTTTACTAAACGTATAAGAATTGTTGAAATACATATTTAAATGGAAGAGAATCGTAAAAAATTAATACGAACCCCGAATGAAGAGCTTAATAGCCACAACCACTTCTTGCGAAGTAATGCTGCACGGCGGTTCCGTGAGAAGACTAATTGGTGATGTGTTGCAGTGCATATATTTATTTTTTCATGTATACATTAATTTGAAAATAAATATTTTGCCTAAAAAACACACATACATATATACATACATACATACATACATACATACATACATACATACATACATACATACATATATACATACATACGTAAATACATACATACATACATACATATAAACATTAGTTTAGTAATTCCACCAGGCAATTTGATTTTCAATTATATTAGTTAGTAAGATGAAATAATTACTTAGACTTTTATGCAAAGCCCAAATAAGCATTTCAAATCAAGCTAGTAATTTAAAAATGGAGAATATAAAGTTCTGGACAGGATTCGAACCTGCATTCTTCAATTACTAGCTCGATTTAAAATGATTATTTAGGCTTCGTATAACAGTCTAAGTTATTAAGTTATTATTTCATCTTATTAAATATTATCATTGAAAATCAATTTGCCTAATGCAATTACTAAACTAATATATATATATATATATATATATATATATATATATATATATATAGGTACTAACTTATCTCTATGACCTCCGGTATATACGCCGGACGTACAGGCCTCCACCATTTCCATGACTGTATATGCAACATTGTTGGTGTATTTCGGTTGAGGGGAATTCATACTATTCGGTTTCCTAAAGAGGGGTAAATAAATCTCACTTTTTTTCCACTTATATATAGTTATATACACACTACGAACCAACCTCCAGTTTATATGGAAAACATATCATTGGTTGGTCCCTATTGCCTCATTTAGCGTTGCCAGTTATTGTAGGTCGGGTATGAAGAGTAAATGACTTATCAACGAACAATATAATATGTGAAGCTTGTTAGTAATGCGTATTTGCTTGTAAAGCGTTTATAATTTAGTTTGCTGTTAGTTTTATCGACAATGCAGTTTGTAGGATATATTTTACTACATGAAATCGTTTCAGTGAGAGAGCGAGGTGAAATACGAAAGACTTTTTCTTAACCCTGTTTTGTTTGAATGAAATTTTGATGAAAAAATCGATTGTTTACGCGTAAGGGCTAAAACTAAAAATACTACAAAAGTATTTCTAAAACTTTCTATCTATATAAATTAATAAACTTTTATAACTTGAAAGCGGAATTTGTCTATAAAATATACTTGTAAATTTAAATATAACTAGAAATTTACGACTTTTAAAAGAGAATTGGTTCATGTTAAAAATGTACAATTTGCACATTCTACTCCTTTAACACACATATTACAATATTATACCGAAATTTTTAATGTCAACTAAGTTACTTGATACATTAATTATTTTATACCAATAAAATCGTAGAGATAGTATATCTATTATTTAGTGTTCAAACAGTATTTTTTTGGTTACTGTTTTTTCACTAAAAAGTCAACATCTTTCTTCGATTATATAAGAAACTAAGAATGGATGTATTAGAAATGCTCCATTAGCAACTAGAGTTACAAGCGTGTAGGAATACAGAGAAAGAATTTCCTATAATAGGGAAAGAAAGATAGAGGGATAAAGAGATACAGAGGTAGAGAGATACAGAGATACAGAGATACAGAGATAGAGAGATAGAGAGATAGAGAGGATGGAGAGATGAGAATGAGAGATGAAGAGAGGTAGAGGATAGAGAGATAGAGAGATGAGAGAGATAGAGAGATAGTGAGATAGAGAGATAGAGAGATAGGGAGATAGGGAGATAGAGGTAGAGATGGAGAGATAGATGCAAGAGATGGAAAGATATAGATGGAGAGATAGGAGATAGCGGATAGAGAGATTGATAGATAAGATAGAGATTAGAGAGATAGAAAGAAAGAGATAGGAGATAAAGATAGAGAGATAAGAGATAGAGAAATGGAGAAGGAGAAATAGAGATAGAGAGGTAAGAGATGGAGAGATGGAGAAATGGAGAGATGGAGATAGAGATAGGAGATAGAGAGATGAGAGATAGGGAGATAGAGAGATAGGGAGATAAGGAGTAAAGAGATAGAATAGAGATAGAAAGATATGGAGATGAGAGATGGAGAGATGGATGGAGAGATGGAGAGATAGAGAAGATGAAGATGGAGATAGAGAGATAGAGACATAGAGAGATAAGAAGATAAAGATAGAGAGATACAGATAGATAGAGAAAGAGATAGAGATAGAGAGATATAGAGAGAATAGAGAAATGGAGATGGAGATAGAGAGATAGAGAGATGCAGATAGAAAGATAGAGATAGAGATAGAGAGATAAAGAGATAGAAAGATAGGGAGATAAGGAGGAGAGAAGAGAATAGAGAGATAGAAGATAAGAGATAGAGAATAGAGATAGAGAGATAAGAGATAAAGAGATAGAGAGATAGAGAGATAGAGAGATACAGAGATAGAGAGATGAGAGATAGAGAAGAAGATGAGAGATAGAGAGTAGAGGATAGGGAGATAGAGAGCTAGAGAGATAGAGAGATAGAGAGATAGAGAGATAGAGAGTAGAGAGATAGAGAGATAGAGAGATAGAGAGATGAGAGAGATAGAGAGATAGAGAGATAGAACATGGAGAGATGAGAGATAGAGAGATGAGAGATGGAGAATAGAAAGATAGAAAGATATGGAGATAGAGTAGGAGATAGGGAGATTAAGAGGTAGAGAAATAGAGAGATAAAGGAGATAGATGAGAAGAGATGAGAGATAGAGAGATAGTAGAATGAGAGATGAGAAATGAGAGTGAGATAGAATGAGAGATGGAGATGAGATAGAGATGAGATAGGATAAGAGATAAGATAGAGAGTAGAGTAGAGAAGAGATAGAGATAAAATAGAATGAGATAGAGAGAGAAATAGATGAAGAAGATAGAGATAGAGATAAAGATAAGATAAAGATAGGAGATAGAGAAAGAATAGAGATAGAGATAGAGAGAGAGATGAGAGTAAGAGATAGAGAGAAAATAGAGAAAGAGATAGAGATAGAAAAGTAAAGAAATAAGATAAGAAGGATGAGATAAAATAAAGTGAAATAGAGAATAAAGGAGAAGAAGGAAAGATAGAAGTAGAGATAAGAGAGAGAGAAGAGATAGGGAAAAGGAAGATGAGAAGATAAAGATAAGATGAGAGATAGAGAGAAGAGAGATAGAGAAGGAATAAGATAAGTAGAGAAGAGAATGAGAGATAGATGAGAGAGAGAGATAGGATAGAGAGAGAAGGAATAGAGAAAGAGAGGTAGAGATGAGAATGAGAGATGGAATAGAGATAGAGATAGAGATGGAGATAGGGAGATAAGGAAGATAGAGATAGAGGTAGAGAGATGGAGATGGAGTGAGAGGATGAGAGATGAAGAGAGATGAGAGATAGGAAGATGAGAGATGAGAGATAGGGAGATAGAGAGATAGAAAATAGAAGATGAGAGATATAGAGGTAGAGAGATAGATAGAGAGAGAGATGGAAGATAGAGAGAAGAGAGATAGGCGAAAGAGATAGAAGAGAGATAGAGAGTAGAGATAGAGAAGAGATAGGGAGATAGAGAGATATAGAAATGGAGAGATGGAGAAAAAGAGGTAGAGAGATGGAGAAATGGAGAGATGGAGAGATAGAGATAGAAGATAGGGAGATAGGGAGATAGAGAAGAGAGATAGGAGAAAGATAAGAGATAGAGCGATAGAGAATAGAGATAATGGAGATGGAGAGATGGATGGAGAGATGGAGAGATAGATGGAAGAGAGAGAGATAGAGAGATAAAGATAGAGAGAACAGAGATAGGAGATAGGGAGAAAGAGATAGAGATATAGAGATAGAGAAATGGAGAGATGGAGAGATAGAGAGATAGAGAGATAGAGATAGAGAGCTACAGAGATAGGGAGATAGGGAGAAAGAGATAGAGATAGAGAGATAGAGATAGAGAGATAGAGAATGAGAGATGGAGAGAGATAGAGAGATAGAGAAGATAGAGAGAAGAGAGAGAGAGATAGAGAGATAAAGAGATAGAAAGATAGGGAGATAAGGAGGTAGAGAGACGAGAGATAGAGATAGAGAGATAGAGATAGAGAGATAGAGATACAAAGATAAAAGATAAAGAGATAGAGAGATACAGAGATAGAGAGATAGAGATAGAGATATAGAGATAGAGATAGAGATAGAGAGATAGAGAATAGAGAGATAGAGAGATAGAGATAGAGATAGAGAGATAGAGAGATAGAGAGAGAGAGATAGAGAGATAGAGAGATGGAGAGATAGAGAGATAGAAAGATACAGAGATAGAGAAATAGAGATAGAGAGATAAAAAGATAAAGAGATAGAGAGATACAGAGATAGAGAGATACAGAGATAGAGAGATAGAGAGATAGAGAAAGAGAGATGAGAGATAGAGATAGAGAGATAGAGAGCTAGAGAGTAGAGATAGAGAGATAGAGAGATAGAAAAAAAAAAAAAAAAAAAAAAAAAAAAAAAAAAAAAAAAAAAAAAAAAAAAAAAAAAAAAAAAAAAAAAAAAAAAAAAAAAAAAAAAAGGGGGGGGGGGGGGGGGGGGGGGGGGGGGGGGGGGGGGGGGGGGGGGGGGGGGGGGGGGGGGGGGGGGGGGGGGATAGATAGAGATAGAGAGTTAGGGAGATAGAGAGAAGAGATAGGATAGAGATAAGAAATGGAGAGATGGAGAAATAGAGAGAGAGAGATGGAGAAATGGAGAGATGGAGAGATAGCGAGATAGAGAGATAGAGATAGGGAGATAGAGAATAGGGAGATAGGAGGTAAAGAGATAGAGAGATAGAGCGATAGAGAGATAGAGATATGGAGATGGAGAGATGGATGGAGAGATGGAGAGATAGATGGAGAGATGGAGATAGAGAGATAAGAGAGATAAAGATGGGAGATAGGAGAAAGATAGGGAGATAGGAAGGAGAAGGAGATGAGAGATGAGTAAAGAGAGATAAGAGAAGGGATGAAAAGAGATAGAGATATAGAGATAAGAATGAGAGATGAAATGGAGATGAGAGAGATAGAGAGATAGAGAGATAGAGAAGAATGAGAGATGAGAGATAGAGAGATAAAGAGATAGAAAGATAGGGAGATAGGAGGAGAGAGAGAGATAGAGAGATAGAAAGATAGAGAAGAGAGAGATCAAGATAAAGATAAAGAGATAGAGAGATACAGAGATAGAGAGATAGGAGAAGAATAGAGATAAGAGAGATAAGAAGAGAGATAGAGAGATAGAGAGATAGAGAGATAAGAGATAGAGAAGATAGAGAGATAGAGAGAGAAGAGAGATAGAGAGATAAGAGATGAGAGATAGGAGATAGAGATAAGAGATAGGGAGATAGGGAGATAGAGAGAAGAGAGATAGAGAGATAGAGAGTTAGAGATAGAGAGATAGAGAGCTAGAGAGATAGCGCGATAGAGAGATAGATAGAGAGATAGAGAGTTAGGGAGATAGAGAGAAAAGAGATAGGGAGATAGAGAGATAGAGAAATGGAGAGATGGAGAAATAGAGAGATAGAGAGGTAGAGAGATGGAGAAATGGAGAGATGGAGAGATAGCGAGATAGAGAGATAGAGATAGGGAGATAGAGAGATAGGGAGATAAGGAGGTAAAGAGATAGAGAGATAGAGCGATAGAGAGATAGAGAGATATGGAGATGGAGAGATGGATGGAGAGATGGAGAGATAGATGGAGAGATGGAGAGATAGAGAGATAGAGAGATAAAGATAGAGAGATACAGAGATAGGGAGATAGGGAGAAAAGAGATAGAGAGATATAGAGATAGAGAAATGGAGAGATGGAGAGATGAGAGATAGAGAGATAGAGAGATAAAGATAGAGAGCTACAGAGATAGGGAGATAGGGAGAAAAGAGATAGAGATATAGAGATAGAGAGATAGAGAAATGGAGAGATGGAGAGATAGATGAGATAGAGATAGAGAGATAGAAAGATAGAGAGATGCAGAGATAGAGAGATAAAGAGATAGAAAGATAGGGAGATAAGGAGGTAGAGAGACAGAGAGATAGAGAGATAGAAAGATACAGAGATAGAGAGATAGAGATACAAAGATAAAAAGATAAAGAGATAGAGAGATACAGAGATAGAGAGATAGAGAGATAGAGAGATAGAGAGATAGAGAGATAGAGAGATAGAGAGATAGAGAGATAGAGAGATAGAGAGATAGAGAGATAGAGAGATAGAGAGATAGAGAGATAGAGATAGAGAGATAGAGAGATAGAGAGATAGAGAGATAGAGAGATAGAGAGATAGAGAGATACAGAGATAGAGAGATAGGGAGATAGGGAGATAGAGAGATAGAGAGATAGAGAGATAGAGAGTTAGAGAGATAGAGAGATAGAGAGCTGGAGAGATAGAGCGATAGAGAGATAGAGACATGGAGAGATGGACAGATAGAGAGATAGAGAGATAGAGAGATGGAGAGATAGAAAGATATGGAGATAAGGAGGTAGAGAGATAGGGAGATTAGGAGGTAGAGAAATAGAGAGATAAAGAGATAGATGGAGAGATGGAGAGATAGAGAGATAGGGAGATAGAGAGATAGAAAAATAGAATGATGAGAGGTATAGAGGTAGAGAGATAGATAGAGAGATGGAGAGATGGAAAGATAGAGAGCTAGAGAGATAGCGCGATAGAGAGATAGATAGAGAGATAGAGAGTTAGGGAGATAGAGAGAAAAGAGATAGGGAGATAGAGAGATAGAGAAATGGAGAGATGGAGAGATGGAGAATAGAGAGTAGAGAGGTAAGAGAATGGAGAAATGGAGAGATGGAGAAAGATAGAGATAGAGATAGAGAGATAGAGAAATGAGAGATGAGAGATAAGAGATAGGAGATGAGAGATAGAAAGATAGAGATGCAGAGATAGAGAAAAGAGATAGAAAGATAGGGAGATAAGGAGGTGAGAGAAGAGAGATAGAGATAGAAAGATACAGAGATAGAGAGAAGAGATAAAAGATAAAAGATAAAGAGATAAGAGATACAGAGATAGAGAAGAGATAGAAGAGATAGAGAATAGAGATAAGAGATAGAGAGTAGAGATAGAGAGATAGAGAGAAGAGAGATAGAGAGATAGAGAGATAGAGAGTGAGAGATAGAGATGAGAGATAGAGAATAGAGATGGAGATAGAGAGATGAGAGATAGAGAGATAGAGAGAAGAGATAGAGAGATAAGAGGATAGAGAGATAGGGAGATAGAGAGATAGAGAATAGAGAGATAAGAGAGTTAGAGAGATGAGAGATAGAGAGTAGGAGAGATAGAGGATAGAGAATAGAGAATGGAGAGATGGAGATAGAGAATAGAGATAGATAGAGAGATGGGAGATGAAAGATAGGAGATAGGAGGTAGAGAGATAGGGATTAGGAGGTAGAGAATAGAGAGATAAAGAGATAGAGGAGATGAGAGAAAGAGATAGGGAGATGAGAGATAGAGAAATAGAGATGATGAGAGGTAATAGAGGTAGAGAGAGATAGAGAGATGGGGAGATGGAAAGATAGAGAGCTAGAGAGATAGCGGATAGAGAGATAGATAGAGAGATAGAGAGTTAGGAGATAGGAGAGAAAGAGATAGGGAGATAGAGGATAGAGAGAATGGAGATGGAGAGATGGAGAAATGAGAGATGAGGAGAGATGGAGAATGGAGAGATGGAGAGATAGAGAGATAGGAGATAAGAGATAGGAGATAAGAGATAGGGAGATAAGGGAGGAAAGAGATAGAGATAGGGATAGAGATATGGAGATGGAGAGATGGATGGAGAGTGGAGAGATAGGAGAGATGGAGAGTAGAGAGATAGAGAGATAAAGATAGAGAGATACAGAGATAGGGAGATAGGAGAGAAAAGAGATAGAGATATAGAGATAGAGAGATGAGAGATGAGAGATAGAGAGAGAGATGAGAGATGAGAGATAAAGATAGAGAGTACGAGATAGGGAGATAGAGAAAGAGATAGAGAATGAGAGATAAGAGATGAGAGAAGAGATAGAGAAATGGAGAGAGAGATAGAGAGATGAGATAGAGATAGAGAGATGAGAGATAGAGATAAGAGATAGAGAAGAGAGATAGAGAGATAGAGAATAGAGAGATAGAGATAGAGATAGAGAGAGATGAGATAGAGAATGAGAGATGGAGAGATAGAGATGAGAGATAGAGAGATGAGAGATGAGAGATGAGAGATAGAAAGATGAGATAGGAGATAAGGAGGTAGAGAGATAGGGAGATAAGGAGGTAGAGAAATAGAGAGATAAAGAGATAGATGGAGAGATGAAGAGATAGAGAGATAGAGAGATAGGGAGATAGAGAGATAGAAAAATAGAATGATGAGAGGTATAGAGGTAGAGAGATAGATAGAGAAATGGAGAGATGGAAAGATAGAGAGCTAGAGAGATAGCGCGATAGAGAGATAGATAGAGAAATAGAGAGTTAGCGAGATATGGTGAAAAGAGATAGAGAGACAAGGAGATAGAGAGATAGAAAAGTAGAGAGGTAGAAAGGTAGACAAATAGAGAGATAGAAAAATAGAGATAGAAAGATAGAGAGGTAGAGAGATAAACAGATAGAGAGATAGAGAGAGATAGAGAGATAAAGAGGTAGAGAGGTAGAGAGTTAGAGAGATAAACAGATAAATAGAGAGATGGAGAGATAGAGAGATAACGCGGTAGAGAGATTGATAGAGAGATAGGGAATTAACGAGAAAGGGGAAAAGAGATAGATAGTTAGAGAGACAGAGAGAGAGAGACAGAGAGAGAGAGAGAGACAGAGAGAAAGAGAGGCAGAGAGTTAAAGAAATAGAGAGATACGGGGCTAGAGAGATACAGAGATAGAGAGATAGATAGATAGAAAATGGAGAGATGGAGAGATGGCGATATAAAGAAATAGAGAGATAGGTAGAGAGATAGGAAGATAGATGGAGAGATAGGGAGATAGGGCGATAGGGAGATACGGAGATAAAGAGATAGAGAGATAGAGAGATAGAGAGATAGAGATAGAGAGATAGAGAGATAGAGAGATAGAGAGATGGAGAGATGGAGAGATAGATGCAGAGATGGAGATACAGATGGAGAGATAGAGAGATAGATGGAGAGATAGATGGAGAGATGGAAAGATAGAGAGATAGCGCGATAGCGGTAGAGAGATAGGAAGATAGGAAGATATGAGAGATAGAGAGATAGAGAAATAGAGCGTTAGAAAGATAGAGAGATAGATAGATAGGAGATAGAAGAGATAGGGAGATGAGAGATGGAGATGGAGATAGGAGAGATAGAGAGATAGATAGAGATAGAGAGATAGAGAGATAGAGAGATAGAGAATAGAGATAGAGAGATAGAGAGATAGAGAGATAGAGAGATAGAGAGATGGAGAGATGGAGAGCTGGAAAGATGGAGAGGTAGAGAGGTTGAGAGATAGAGAGATAGAGAGGTAGCGAGGTAGAGAAATAGAGAGATAGGGAGATAAAGAGATAGGGAGATAGAGATATAGGGAGTTAAGGAGGTAAACAGATAGAGAGATATAGAGATAGAGAGATAGAGAGATAGAGAGATAGAGACATAGAGAGATAGAGACATAGAGAGATAGAGAGATGGAGAGATAAAGAGATGGAGAGATGGAGAGATAGAGAGATAGAGGTAGAGAGATAGGGAGATAGGGAGATAGAGAGATAAGGAGGTAAACAGATAGAGAGATAGAGAGATATTGAGATGGAGAGATGGAGAGATGCAGAGATAGAGAGATAGAGAGATAGAGAGAAAGAGAGATGGAGAGATGGAGAGATGGAGAGGTAGAGAGGTAGAGAGATGGAGAGGTAGAGAGATGGAGAGATGGATGGAGAAATGGAGAGATGGATGGAGAGATGAACAGATGGAAAGATAGAGAGATAGAGAGATAGCGCGATAGAGAGATTGATAGAAAGATAGAGAGTTAGGGAGATAGAGAGAAAAGAGATAGGGGATAGAGAGATAGAGAAATGGAGAGATGGAGAAATAGAGAGATAGAGAGATAAAGAGGTAGAGATAGAGATAGAGATGGAGAGATGAAGAGATGGAGAGATAGAGAATGAGAGATAGGAGAGAGATAGAGAGATAGGGGATAGGAGATGGATGATAGAGAGATAGGGAGATAAGGAGGTAAAGAGAGATAGAGATGGAGAGATGGAGAGTGGAGAGATGGAGAGGAGAGAGATGAGATGGAGAGATAGAGATAGAGAGATAGAGAGATAAAGAGATGAGAGATGGAGAGATGGAGAGATGGAGAGATGGAGAGCTGGAAAGATGGAGAGGTAGAGAGTTAGAGAGGTAGAGAGATAGAGAGATAGAGAGATAGAGAGATAGAGAGATAGAGAGGTAGCGAGGTAGAGAGATAGGGAGATAAAGAGATAGAGATATAGGGAGATAAGGAGCTAAAGAGATAGAGAGATAGAGATATAGTGAGATAGAGAGATAAAGAGATAGTGAGATAGAGAGATAGAGAGATAGAGAGATAGAGAGATAGAGAGATAGGGAGATAGAGAGATAGGGAGATAAGGAGGTAAAGAGATAGAGAGATAGTGAGATAGAGAGATAAAGAGATAGAGAGATAGCGAGGTAGAGAGATAGAGAGATAGAGAGATAGAGAGATAGTGAGATAGAGAGATAGAGAGATAGAGAGATAGAGAGATAGAGAGATGGAGAGATGGAGATATGGTGAGATAGAGAGATATAGATAGAGAGATAGAGAGACAGAGAGGGATTCAGAAAGATACAGAGAGATACAGTGAGGTACAGGGAAATACAGAAAGGCACAGATAGATACAGAAAGATGCAGAGATTCATAGAGATGCAGAAAAATTCGGCGAGGTTCGTAGAGATGCAGGAGATCCGGAGAGATACGGAAAGGTATGGAGAAATACGCAGCGATACGAAGCGACACGGAGAGATACGGAGTGATACGGAGAACTACGGTGTGATACGGAGAGATACAGAGAAATGTAAAGAGATGCAGTGAGTTACAGATAGATACAGATACGGAGATATACGGAGAGATACAGAGAGATGCGGTAGATATAAAGTGATACGGAAAAATACGAAGAGATATGGAGAGATACGAAGAGATTCTGAGAGATATGGAAATATTCGGATAGAAACGGAGAGATACGGGGAAATACGACGAGATAGGTCAACATACCGAAAGAAACGGCAGATATGGGTAGATGCGGAAAGATATTGAGAGATACGAAGAGATAAGCAGAGATACGAAGAGTTTTCTAAAGATACTCAGCGATACCGAGATATGGAGGGATACGGAGAGATACAGAGCGATACGGGGTGACGGGGAGAGACTGAGATACGGAGAAATATGGAGAGATATAGGTATACGGAGAGATACGGAGCGATACGCAGCCATATGGAGCCATACGCAAAGATACGGATAGATACGAAGAGATTCGAGAAATACCTAGAAATACGGAGGAATACAGGTCGCTACGCGGCAGATACAGAAATTTACGCAGTGATACAGAGTGATACGGAGTGACACGGAAAGATATAGAAAAATATTGAGAGAAGGATACGGAGATATATGGAGAAATACTGAGAGATACGGAGTGATACGGAGAGGTACAGAAAGTTGCAAAGAGATAAAAATAGATACAGAAACGCAGATATACGGAGAAATACGTAGACTTACGGGGAGATACTAGGATATACGGAGAGATAAGGGGGATACGGGGAGATAAGGAGGGACACGGAGAGATATAGCAAGACCTAGTGAGATATAGCATAATGTAGCGAGATATAGAAAGATATAGAGATACAGTGAGATACGGGAGATATAGGGAAATATAAAGGGATAAAGAGAACTAAAAGGATATAGAGGGAGATAGTGAGACATAGAAAAATATAGAGAGTAATAGTGGCATATAGTAACATCGAGCGGCATAGAGAGGCATAGGGAGACGTATAGAGACATAAAGAGTCATAAAGAGACATAGAAAGACATGGAAAGATATAGAGGCATAGAGGGATATAGAGGGACATAGAAGTATATAGTAGGACATAGTCGGACATTGCAACACATAGAGAGACATTGGGGCACAGAAAGGCATAGAAAGGCATAGTGAGGCATAGAGAGGCATAGATATTGACAGATATAGAGTGATGTAGAGGAATATAGAGCGATGTAGAGAGATATGAGAGATTTAGTGAGGTATATAGAGATATATGGAGAAATATAGAGAGTTATAGAGCGATATAGAAAGATATAGAGGTATAGAGGGATATAGAGAAATATCGATAGATATAGAGAAATATAGGGGCAGAGATACAGAGAGAGATAAGGGGACAGAGCGGCAGAAAGACAGAGGGAGAATGAATATATGCATGTGTGAAATTGAAAGGAATTGCATAGGTGAACGTGTCACTAAGTGAGTGCTAGGAGAAGGGAGAGAGAGGAAAAAGAAGAGAGCGAGGAAAGAATGGAGAGACAAAGAAAGTGGGAGTATGTGAGAATTTGAGAGGAAAAATGGGTCTCTTGAAGAAGAATGAATATTTGCACGTTTGTGAAATTGATAAAAACTGCATGAGTAAACGTGGCAATAAATGAGGGAAATGGATCGTCTGCGAGTTAGAGAGTGAGTTGGTAGGTAATCGAGCTAGTGAATCATTGAACGTCAATGAACGAGTTTGTAAGAGAGTGAGACAGTGAGTGAATGAGCATGTTGGACCGTTGATGTGTCAGTCCACGAGCGTGTCAGTTAGTCAGTTTGCGGGTGAGTGAATCACTAAGTGTCTCTTGGGAAATTGCGGATTGAGTTAGTGAGTGTGTCGATTAGCATGTTGGAACTGAACCAGTAAGTGCCCGAATGAGTGTTTCAGTGGATAAGTAAAAGAGTGGGTGAGTTAATGAGAGAGTTAGGAAGACCGTGCCGGTAAAGTTGGAGAGTACGCCAATGAGTGTATCGGCAAGTTGCGAAATGAATTCTGTATGAGCGAGTGAAAATAAATAAGCGAGTGTCGGTCGGTCAGTAGGTCGGTCCGTCGATGAGTGAATCAGTAGGTTACTGAGTTACTCTGGGAAACAGTGAGTATGTTAGTCGGTTGGTGAATGAGCGGGTTGGTTGGTGAATGAGTCGGTGAGTGAATCAGTGAGAGTGATTGCTAGGTTATTAGATTGCACTTAGAGTGTAAGTGAGTGTGTTGGCGGTAAGCCCACGAATGAATCATTGGATAAATCAGTAAGTGGATTGGGCGATCAGTTGGCCGGTCAAAAAGTTAGTGAGTGAGTTTCGATCGATTAGGTATTCGGTGAGTGAGTAAATGAGTAAGTCTGTGAATATGTTAGTCAGTCAACGGTTGAATGAGGGTGTCAATCGGTCGCTCCGCCATAGTCAGTGAGTAAGTGTGACCATCGTTCGGTCGAGTGAGTTATTGGATGAGCGGTCAGAAGATCTCGGTTAACGTGTTTTAGAATAAGGCAGTGAGGAAGCGAGTGTGACGGTCGGTCGGCCTGCCGGCGAGTGAGTGAGTGTCGAACGATAGCTCGACGAGTGAGTAAGTGTAGTGATTGGTTCAAATGTGAGCCAATAAGTTAGTTAAACAGTGTAAAAGTCGGTCAGTAAGTGTGTCGTTTGATGAGTTGCCGAATGAATCTGTGAGTGAGTCAATGATTGGTATAGGGTATCGGTCGGCTAGCGCATGAGCGAGTAAGTGAACGCGCGATTCAATGAATGAGTGTCGGTCCGTGAGTGAGTGAGTATGTTGATCGATGAGTTGAACGAGGCAGTGAATGAGATTGTCGTTCGGTAAGACGGTAGACGAGTGAGTCACTGAATGTATCGGTCGACAAATGTATTGCTGACTAAGTGGGTTTGTTCGTTGGCAAGGAAATGAGTGTGTGTTGCTCGATCAACCAGTCAGCAAGGGAGTCTGAAGATAAGCTGGTGAGTATATTGGTCGGCCGGCCAGTCGGCGAGTGGTTGGGTAGTCGATGCGTCGATCGGCGAGGGAGTATGTCAATAGGTCGGTCGATGCGTAAGTCAGGGAATGAAAGAGTAAATCAATAAAAATGTGTCGCTCGACGAAATAGGGAGTGAAGCAGTGAGTGAGTCAGTGAGTGATTCAGTGAGTAATATAGTACATGTGTCGCTCGGTCAGTAGATCGATTGGTCAGTGAGTGAAAATGCATGGGTGGGTGAGTCAGTGAGTGTGTCGATCGACGAGTTGCGAATGAGTAAATAGGTGAGTCAATAGATTAGAAAAAGTTTGCCAGTTGGTGAGCTGGGAGTGAGTCGGTAGATAGGTGTGCCAATAAATGAGTCGTATATGAGCACGTTACTGAGTGTATCAAGGTGAAGTCAGTAAGTGAGAGAGCGAAAGTGAGTTAGCGTTAGTAGGAGTGTCCACTGGTGAGTAGGTCGGTCGGTTGACTAGTGAGTTATCAAGCTAATCTGAGTCAGACAAGTCAGTTAGCGAGTGCATCGATTGTTGGATGAAAGAATGAGACGATATGCAAATGAATCGGCGAGTGAATCATTAAATTTGTAAGTTAGTAAGTAGTTGATAAGTCAAAGAGTGTCAGTTAATAGGTTAAACGGCAAGTTTTGATGTGAATCTTACGTGAGTGAGTTAGTGAGTTAGTCTGCGAGTTGGTGAGCGAATTTTGGTCGACCATTTAGTGAGCGGGTCGGTCGGCAAACGAGCCGGTGAGTGAGTCAGTGAGTGTGTTTTACAGTAGGTCGTTCTATTGCCGCTTGGCAAATGAGTCAGTGAGTGTATTGGTAACAAGTGGCCCAATGAGTCACTGAATAATTCAGTGAGTGGGTTGGTCGGTTAGTTGGCCGAACGGAAAGTGAATGAGTGAGTTTTGGTCGTTCGGATAGCCGGCGATTAAGTCTATGAATATGTTGGTTGGTCGGCGGGTGAGTGAGTGTGTCAGTTGGTCAGTCAATAAGAGTCGGCGAGTAAATGTGGCAATCGTTCGGTAGGTAAGTGAGTTAGTGGGTGAGTGGTTAGTAAGTGTTGACCGGTGCGCGGCAGAATCAATCAGTGAGAGATGGAGGCTGACAACCTTTCGGTCAGTCTGCAATTGAGTGTCCAACGATAGCTCGGTGAGTGAGTAAATGTCTATATCGTTAAAAAGTGAGCAAGTGAGGAGTCGGTAAAAGAATGCATGAGTCTGTAGTGAGTGAGTAGTGAGCGTGTTCGGGTTGACGAGTAGCAGAATGAATCAGTGAGTGATTTAGTGTGTGTTATAGTGTTGGCTAGCTGTCGCATGAGTCAATGAACGAGAAATTGATTTCATGAATGAGTGTCGGTCGGTGAATGAGTATGTCGCTCGGTACGTCGGCCGGCGGGTTAGCCAGTGGGTGTATCGGTCGACGTATGTATTACTGAATGAGTAAGTCTGCAAGTGAGTGAGTGTCGGTAGATCAGTCAGCTAGCGAGTGGCTCAGAGAGTTAGTTGGTGAGTATGTTGGTCGGTCAGCCAGTCCGCGAGCCGGTGAATAGTCGATGGGTCGATCGAAGAGTATGTCGATCGATCGGTCGACGAGTAAATCAGTGAGCAAATCAGTGAGAATGTGTCGCTCGGCAAGTAGGGGATAAACCACTGAGCGAGTCAGTGATTGGTGTAGTATGTGTGCATGTCGATCGGCCAGTAGATTGGTTGGTCTGCGAGTGAGAGTGAATGACTGTGAGCCAGTGAGAGTATGTCGGCCAGCAAGTGGTGAGTGTTTGAGTGAATGCGTCAGGAGTCGGTGGGTGAGTGAATCAGTGAGTGTCGATTACGAGTTGGGAGAGAATTAGTGAATGAGTATGCCAGTCAGCTAACCAGTCGACAAAGTAGGGTGTTGATTCATGGATCGGCAAATGTGTCGATTGGTCGGTCGGTGAATTCATCAATGAATGAATCAGTGTAGAATGAAAGTGAAGGTATTGGTGGGTGAGTTGTGGAGTCAATAAGTGAGCAAGCGATAATGTTTTAGTGAGTGTTAGTAACAGTGTAGCTCGGTGAGTTGATTGGTCGGTTGTCAAGTGAGCTGGTCTGAGTGAGGCAATAAGTGTGACAATGAGTGTGTCGGTCGGTGAGTATATGAGATGATACGCAAATGAATCGGCGGATGTCATTTAATGATTTAGTTAGTGAGTGTGTTTGTTTGCTCGTCAACGAATAAGTCAGTGATTGTGCCGGCGAATGGGTGATTGAACAAATCAGTGAGTGAGTGAGTAAGAAGGTTGGCCAGTCGGCAAGTGAGTAACCATTATCGATCGGACGGTTAGCGGGAGTCAATGAGTAAGCGTGTCAATTGGTCAGTCGGCAAGTGAGTAAGTGAGTGAGCAAGTATGACTCGGTCGGCAAGTTGTAGAGTGAGCCGGTGACTGAATGGATACTGTAACGGACAATGATCTGTTTATTTATTGGGCCATTGGTTTGATATATAACATCGAAATACATATGTATTAAAGTTAAAGATTTTTACCGCAAATATGAAAAAGAAAATATTACTCTTATATCAAACGGGAGTTCGAGTATTGATTTATTTAAATCGATCTTTTCCTCAAAAATTCGAAAGATAATTCAAATAAAATGCATTTGTAGGTATTTATTAAAATATAATCTCGTTAATCAATCAATACGATAAAACTGTTATTTTCTCTAACGCCTGCAGTTAATATGTATTATTTGTATAATTATAAATTTGTAACTCATTAACAACACAAAAACTAGACGACGACTGGAATTTTTGATTCCGCACTAAGAAATTTTAATAACAAATGCCTCTTCTATCGAAGCAATTGATGCGAGTATAAATCGCTTTACGTAAAATTGGAAGCTTAGGCCTTGAACGATAATTCATTTTTTAAGAAATTGAAATAACTTTAAAATTGAACAACGATCAATAAACACTCAAGGACAACTCACGAGGTTGTTGACATGTCTAAATACTATGACAATTGACCCAAACAAAGTTTTATTGCATTTAACTAATTAATTATTTGGCGACAGTGGTTTCCACAACATAAAGTTGTTTACAAATATAACGTAAACATGCTTTTATATTAATTAGCGTAATTATAGAATATGATCATAGAATTTGGGTGAAAATGTTATAAAACCTGAAGACTAAGTTAATTTTATTTTATGCATTACTTCACACCGTGATGTACCAATTTTAAGTGAACACTCAATTCAAGAAGAATTCTATGCTGAGTATATAATTCGCCAAATAAAGACTAAATACAACATTTTATTCAGGTGCACATTATTATATTAACAAGTCTATTTATGTCTACACCACAATGATACTGCTACAGTAATATGAGATTTAAGAACAAATAATATTTTGTTTAGGACAAACCGCAATCTTAAGTGATTTTTTTAAAATCAAAATATACAAAGATCGATAATTATTAATACGTATAAATACATAGGAACTTGTATATGCGGAGGGAAAGAATCTGTTCTCCATAACGCACCTAAAATTATATGTTATGGCAAAATCGGTAGTTTAATTACTGGCTGGATTCAGACGCAAACACACCGTTGAATTGATGCGCTTCTGTCCCTTCCATGCTACTGCAATGTTGCCAATAATAAGAGGCCACATCGTACGAGAATTATAACATTTACGGAAGGAAACATATATGGAGGTCTCTTCGTAGTATCCGTACGATGTATCAAAAACGCTAGCGCCAGTGGCTAACGCAAGGAACTAAAACCTCCTATGAAATCATAAAAACAGGCAAAGTGACCTCCACAAAAATTTTTGCAGTTATGCTCTATGCACCCTATAGATTATTTACATGCACGAAATTGTTAAATACGCTATGGCCTCCGATTTCGGAGGCCATAGCGTCATATATGAGGTCTCAACGTATACATTATACGAAATTTGGAGGTCGTAGCGCATAGTTAGTACATAATTATATATATATATATATATATATATATATATATATATAAAAGTTTCTGGTCAGGGCTCCAAACACTATGACTTTTTAAATAGACTATCTGTCAAGGATTTTTTTCCAAACAAACCTTACAAACGTGAAGATAAAAGCCAGGTAAACTATCCACAAGAGAAGAAATTAGAGTTCTGTAAATTTTAACCAACATAAGGCGAAAAACCTTTTGATAATTAAGTAAATAAGTACTTCTTAGGAATAATTTAAGTTTGAAAGAAACTATGCTGTAAATGTTCTATATACTTTTGTATGAGAGAAAATACTTTAAATTGTATAGTTCCTTCTTGATATTGCTGTGCTTGATTTCATTTTGTATATTCCATTACTTCCGTTGAGCTTGCCAGGCAAAGAAAAGTTAGAAAGGAAGGTAAGGAGGTAATTTCAAATTTTACAACTTGCTTTACCTATTATCACAGCACACTTTTAGCGACGCCCAACGCGAGACGTTATCACAGCATTCTTTTAATGACGCCCAAAGGTAAATTTCAGTATGTAGTATAAGTAGTAATTTAATATATTTAAGTAATAGCAATCAGTTGTCACCAAAAATTAACCTAATTTTAGATCAAGAAATTACTAAACCAAACTTAAGCATTTTTTTATCAAAATGTACAATCAATTAGAAATAAGGTCAATGAATTAGAGTCTATTTTACAAGGCAAAAATTACCATATCTTATGTTATGTAGAACATTCGTTGAGGGACATAGAAATACTTTTGTTTAGATGGCTACTTCATAGCCTCCTATTTTACAAAATCCAGAAAAGCACACGGTGGTTCTATAATTGTGCTACACATCAAATTTAATAATGCGTATAAGAAATTAAACAAAATAAGCAGCTTATCTCAAGAGGTCCATCATGAAATATCAGCAATTTTGTTAATACCAGTTAACACATCAATAATTAATGTTGTTACGTTAATCGTGGCAGCCACGTTGGGCGCCAAATTTATGTTACGTTGGCTCGTAGCCGTGCGTAACACAAAGAAGATCAAAGAAATGACCGGGCTCAATCGGAGATTAGGGGGTTGTAGAATGCAGACTGACATATGATGTATGCGGCGGTAAGGAGTTAGTGACAATACCTGCAAGAAAATTAGTTAAGCAAACCTGAAAAAACAAGAATAATCATAGCAGCAATGAAAAGTCTAAGTTATTCAGTACTTTATAGAATGTAAATAAAACTGTTTAGATAAACTATATAATATAATCACGATAAAAGCATTACAAAAATTTTTATCACAAAGTGAGGTAATTAATTAATTAATTAATTAAACATAAATCAGACAAAATGTTAACAAAAGATAAATAGGTAAGTCACAATTGATATGAGTAATTCAGTAGTATTGATGGGTTTTTTTTTATTTCTTTTTTTTTTTCTTAATAGCAGGCAAGTCTATTGTAAAAGGTATCAGAACGACGAAGACATGGCGAAACAACGGATAGATATTTAAAGTAATAACAAGTAGAAAATAGTTCAACTTACAAAAAGTCCTTCAGTAACGCTTCCTTGCAATTGAAGTGTGGGATTCACGATGTCCTGCACTAACGAAGCACTTCACCCTTGACTGTGAGGGTGTGGATGGAATTTCTTACACTTTACACTAATCACACCTACGTATTTCACTAGTGTTAGCAGCAGACATAATCATGCTGATGGAACTATGTAGCATTGATAAATTTCTTGTTAATTCTATTTCCTGAGACAATAATTTCGAAATATTTTGTAACACAAATCGAAAAAAAAGGTAATAAAAATTTAGAATCACGGGCCTTCAAGGCACGATGTAATGCATTAAACTAACAGTAACGTGAGGTGTTCTATTTGCTACCTATGGCAACAAAGAAAAATCTAATGCTTTTGAATAACAAAATTTGCACAAACAATGATCTATTTTAGATTCTTTGGGGTTAGAAAATTCAGAAACTACAGTATCAACTGTCTTTACATGTGAATGAGATACATGTTTATAAGAAGCAACCTTTTTTTTTCACATTTTTTTTTCAACACTCCAGCTTAAAACTGTATTTGGATAATCCAAAGTATGCACTACTCTGATAAAAAGGACCACGAAAACTAGATCGCACGCACAGTTCAAATATAAAAAGATAAATCAACAAAAAAACACAATCAATAAAGCACGTGCAAACGCTAAGCAAGTCCGTCAAATGCTCCGCACAAAAACGCGTGCAGGTCGAGTCCAATAAGTTCTATCACTTTTATTATTTTAACAAAAAATCAACAAAAAAACAATTAGTAAAGCAACGCGTATCACTAAAACCGTCAGTCAATGACCTAAAACCGCACTTGTGCTCAATCAAACACGTTCGTCTATATCGCATACTTCCTTCAAAAGCAATTCGAACTATACTGCCATCTGTTTATATAAACTAGTTGTTACCATAAACTCTTGTCGACTATTATCTCCTTCACTAATAACATAAGGAACATCCAAAACGTGAATCCCGTAATCATATCTAATAATTAATTACATCGGTTTATCATTTCCGATAAGTTGGAAAGTAATTTACGAATAATCCAATTTACAATTCATTACTTGCAATTTATTTATTAATGAAAATCAATCTTCAAATTATCTACTTTTAAAGTAATACCCACGAGTTAAATTGCATACAAATCTGAATTATTCTGAAGTATTTCCTTCATACAAACAGCGATCCCAAAGAAACGATGTATTTTTAAGTACGCTAACAGAAAGGGAGCGTAAAATGTTAAGCTATAAAAATGCCCGTTACAATGTTTACAGATCCCCATTAGGAGATATAAAAATCTTTCTAGATATTATAAATAAAGCTCTCAATCTTGTTGACCCTTCAAAACATATAATATTCTGTGGTGATTTTAATGTTAGGTTCAATGTAAATGACAAAAATACCACAAAATTATAATATTATAATATATAATGTCGTTTGCAATTATAGCAGGTGAATTTGTAGATTAGATTCGAGTTGAATTTCTTTGGTATGCGGTCTTTGACTTTTGTGTGTAGATTTTTGCCAAGTGTTGTGTATAAGTTTTTTTAAAAAGGTTGGTGTATAACCATTTTTGAGTTCTAAAAGAATAAAAAGAATATAGTTCTATTGCTGTTTTTTTCTCAAGAATACTCAATTCGCTATTAAAACCACACAGCAAGAAAACACTTATCTATATAATCAATATGGGATTTTATCAAGACAGAAAATAACTACGGTACACAAATGGTTCAAAATCTCAAAGAATTCTCCAATAACTCCAACAAATTAGTCAAAATCAAAAGCAGAAGAATTTTTTAACCAGATGCAAAACCAACAATATCTATCCAAAACACATCAATGACAGTGTTAGAAAAATTGACAACATCTTTGAATATAAAAATGCATACATGAGACACAAACTACGTGATTTCAGCATCAAACTCAAACACAAAATCATCAATTTGGAACTATCGCTCACACAACAAAACTTATCTTTGTGAAAAGACAAGATGCTCTTGTCACAACCATCACTCAAACTTTACCAACAAATATATGGTCAGAATATAAACCTTAGAATCAATTTAAGATTCAACAAATGCTTCTATAACACGAAAACCTACAACACCAAAAAATTTGACCTTCTACTCAACTCAATAGGTCAATATCAATACAGAAAGTGAATGGTTCAAAAACCTTACTGACACAGACGTACCAGAAAATATCAAAACCTTTATGGCACTTGGTCCAAAATTTGGAATAAAACCCACCAACCAGGACATCTCAATCCCACAATTACTAGCAGAAGTGGAACTAGCAAACCATTCCTTAGATGAAAAAGAAAAACTCTTAAGTAAAACCAAATTTACAAATATTATCACCAACTTTTTTCATAATAATAAAAACACGAGAGATTACTTCAACAAATTATACAACAAATCCAAGAGATTTCTCAAAAAACATCCTGAACTCGTTCTCATCCAATCCGATAAAGGCAATGTAACAGTTGTAATGCTAAAATCCAAATACAATGAACTAGCATTAAACCTTCTATCTAACAACAAACATTACACAACATTACCCAGAGATCCAACAAGTACCCTTCAACAAAAAGCAAATAAAATTGTAAAAACTTTAAAAGAATAAAAATTTTTGGAAACTCCTCTAGCAGCCACAAGAAATTAATGATTTACAACAGTGTATGTCCAAAACTCTATTATAGATTACCAAAAATTCACAAACCTGAACTGGCTTTGAGACCCATAATTTCTTCAATCGATTGTCCAAACAGCAAAATTACTCAATTCATCACAGATATCTTAACAACGGCATACAATATCGAAAACACATACCACACCAAGGATTCTTTCCATTTCGCATCATTCATAAACAACTTCCAGATCCCCAACAACTACATTCTTATAAGTCTAGACATTACATCTTTGTTCACAAACATAACCGAAAATCTCACCATCTCAAGCATAAGAAACAAATGGAGACTATCAAAAATCATTGCAAATTACCACTACCTGATTTCATACAAATCATTCAATTCATCTTCAACTCCAACTATTTTTCATTTCAAGGAACATTTTATAAATAAATAACAGGAACTCCCATGGGCTCAGTTATTTCACCAATAATTGCGCAATACGTAATAGCTGAACTTCTAGACACATGCATACCAAAATTACCATTCGAGTTACCTTTTTGTAAAAAATTCGTAGATGATTTGATCTGTGCAATACCTAAAGATACACAACAAAACATTCTACAAATTTTCAATTCCTACGACCAAAACATTCAATTCACAATAGAAAATGAAACACCTAATGCAGTACCATTTTTTGATATGAAAATCATAAGAAACAACACCACCATCACAACAAACTGGTACAAGAAACCAATAGCTTCAGGAAGATACATCAACTATTTCTCTTATCATCCAATGCACATGAAAATCGACACGATCATAAATCTAAAAACCAGAATCACATAACTCTCGAACCAAAAATATATCTACAAAAATTTAAAATTAATTTACAACATTTTAATTAAAAATGGTTATCCACCAACCTTTTTAAAAAAACTTATACACAACACACCCAACAAAAAACCCACAACATCCGAAAAAGGTACAAATCAAATTGATCCACAATCACAAAACATCAAAACATTTACAATTTTACCATATATCAAAGGTCTTTCACGCCATATAATAGAAACTGGTCACAACATGGATTACGAAAATACTCAAATTCTAGATTTTAAAAGAAATTCCAAGAAAAGAAAATTCATTGAAATGGTAAGAATTTCACAAGAACCAAAAGCGTTAAACCAAAGGAAAGACATTGACAATTTAAGTTGCATCTATGCTTACCTTCTAGAAATAGACAAAAACATGAAACATTAAAAATACAACTTCTCTATATCACTTTCCGCTATTAACACGTTTCCTGTATCTATCTTCTCTCACCATTCATCCATACACTCAAATTCATCACAATTACAATTCAAAAACGTCCCATAATCAACACGTCAAAAATTTAAGCAATGTTTCCACTTTAAATACACCATAAACAATTTCACTTCACCAAAAACCCATTAATATTCAAAACAAAAAAAATACATGATTCAAAATTCATGTCCATCAACGATTTATTCAAATATCAAATACATCACAATACCCAAATTTGACATTGACAAATTATTTTTCATTCAGCACAAAATAATTTTCAAACCAAAAATTATTTCAATTTATCCAATTCTCACGTTCGTTAGTAATTCAAATATAAACCATTATGTACAACCACTATTTGTAGTTTACTCATGAAGAAGAGATAAAGATTCTCGAAAGCTTGAATTCCAAAAGAATAAAGAGAATATAGTTCTATTGCTGTTTTTTAAAAAATTTGTTTATAAGAAGTGTTTTGTTTATTTTGTATTAAAGAGCACATACCTAAAATATTCCAGAGCAACTTTGAAACACTAAATCAAATAATTGTCCATATTGCATATTTGAACACTAACTCAATTACATATTTATAGGTACAAAGAGAAATGTTAGCTAGAAACTCAAATTCAATAAATAATATTAAGTAACAAATCATTAAATTACTAAAAGCAATATTCAACAAATTTTTAAGAATACAGTGAATTTATAAAAGAATTATTATTTATAAGGAAATGCTTCGTATTGAGATTCAAAAACGTCACTTGCTATTACCTAGTTGTTATACAAGCACTAGCTTAAATAAACTGTATGCACATACTTACACATACACATACTTACACATACACATACTTACAGGAGCACAAAGAAGCTAAGCACAAAAGCAGCTAACAGTATTCTAAAAACAAATAAAATACGAAAATCGATCATTTCTGCAGCAGCTCTTTTCCACATGGGGGGTATAGTATAAATATAATAACCAGATGCTAAAAATTAAATAAGATAAAATCTGTTAGGAATTACAAAATTTCTTACTTTGATTAGATGGAGGAACTTGAGAAATGCCAATTTCAGTTACATTATGTCCCTGAGAGGACTGTAAATATAGCATGTAGTAGTTCTGCCATAATACTTGCATTTGCATATTATGCTGCTGAGCTTCAGCACACCATTTTCGCAACTTCAACATATACTTGTCTCTGGTATCTCCTTCGTTGTTAGTTCCAGATTTTATAATATGTAAAGGATCACAATGGGCCATTTTTGAAACTAATAAAACAAACTTGTTCAGCAACAAATAATTAACTTTTAAATAAGGACAAGTTATAGTTTATAAATCACAATTTTGTTAAAGACAATTTACATCCGGTTTAAACAAATTAATACAATGTCAATGAATACTAAAAAGCAATTAACACTATAGTCATTTTCCTTTTACGTGAATGAGCAGTTCGGAACAGTTCCGGTGCATTAGACTTTGCGTTCCTTTTACAAAGTGTTTCAAACTCAGGAGCTGCTAATTTACTTTCCCCTGCCCTCTCAAACACCAACAATTTTGTTTGTACTTCAAGCTCAAGAAGCGATGTAACTGTCCTTAAACGAAAAAAATACCAGTTCCTTTAGGAATAGTTCCGAACTGTTCCGGAGCTTCACACCCTGATGCTATACCCACTTAAAATGAAAACAGCTAATATAATAATTTTGTGAACCTAGATAAAATCAACAAGTCATTACATCAAACACCCTCGCGTCTCGATTTGTTTCCGTAGAAACGTTACTAGCCGCGTAGGTGCGATGTACCGATAAGTTTAGTTAATAAAATGGAACCATGTACTGAGGAATTAGTATGTGCATTTGTATTAATATATTTTATGCTAATCACCATAAGCATACTAACCTAAAATAAGTTCTATGTTTGCTTTAAATTAAAATGAAACCTTACGCCAAAAACATATTCTTGTAACCAGCCATCTTGTTAAACTGGAAAATGCCTTACCGTTATAAGCAGTGTCAGGATGTTCTTATACAACATTTAAAATAGTTAAACTAAAAATCCCTGTTCAATACAGATAATGTTACCCTAATTTCTACTTGTTTACTCTATTGACCCAACAACCAATAGAAATGCAAGGTTTGTGCTGATTTCATCTAAGCATTTTTTAAAATATCATAAATTTGCCGAACGTCATTATTTGGTTTAGAATTCACTTTGTGTTGTGATACCCTACCTGAGGGTCAAAAAAATTTCACGGGTTTTCAACAAAATAATAGTTAATTGTATGTTAATAAGGCTTATTTTACAAAGTCTTAAAATTTAGAACACGTTTTAACCACTTCCAAAAACGAAGTTTTTAGGTGATTCTACTGTAAAGGATTAATTAACAGTTCTCTGAAAGGCTACTTTGTTGTGATCAAACTCAAAATTAATTAAATATGGGTTGTTGTTGTTGCAATTTCAATGAAAAATCGACAAATTACAGGTTTTGCAGCATTGACAGTTCGTCAGGTTGGACCAGTTTTCTCTTTGTAGGTTTTAAAATATCAAAAATATTACAAAGTAGAACAACTCAAACCGCCGTCTAGCCAAATTTCAATCGAGAACGAGTACTCCTGCAACTGTTTTAGCATTTGAATCACGAGCGTCTCACGCCAGTAGTGCCGTGGCTGCAATGACAGGTTAGGTTACTGTTAGAAATAGATATTATTATTAAAAAACACAAATTAGATATTATTATTAAAAACATAAAACACAAATTACTTAACACGCATATCAGAACAGTCTGCAATAGTTTTAGCAACAACTGTTCTGATATGCGTGATAAGTGATTTGTGTTTTAATAATAATATCTATTTCTAACAGTAACCTAACCTATCATTGCAGCCACGGCATTACTGGCGTGAGACGGTCGTTTTGAATCGAATCGCGCCATTGTTAAATAGATCAATCTTTTGTAAGGAAGTAATCCGTGATAATAAATTCCATCATCAAATAGACTTTGAAGTTACATTGCATCTTCTGCGTTTTCCGTAACAAGAATAAGTTTTTTCTAGGCACAAACACACACGCACGCACGCACACACACACACACGAACACACACATACGCAAAACGCATACGTGTACCACACACACACATTTACACACAAACACACACCGCACATACAACTGCAAACGCACTCGCACATACTGCAAATTGCATACAACACACGCGCGCGCGCACACACAGTTAGATTATATACGACATTACAAATCTAAGTTTTGGTTACAATTAACTCAAGGTTTCGTTTACACCAAAATGTTTCCTATAGGTTACATTAAGTTACCGATCCAACACTTCAATCACCCAACAGATACACTAATTTGAATTTTTTCTTTATATCCAACGTATAAATATCGCCCAGACTCTATGTATTGTCAATACTAAAATACATTATAGTGCTTGATCGGCATATAGCTATTTCAATTACAGGCTTTCTTCGTAAACTAAGGTTATATAGAAAGAAGTGTTTTCCCTTCCGATCGACTTCTTGACTATACTTCAGAATTGCGATAACTAATTTCAGCATGTTACTCTGTGTCATATTTTGGAAATCGATCGATATATCTTGTTACCTACACTTCTAAAATTGCGAACCCATGTTACTTTTCTATGGCTTGTTCTCAGAAATACCCTTAAACAATAGAGATATAATTAAAATATTTATTTGACTTAAGCACGTCTACTAACTCTTTTAGTCACGCACTATACATGAAATCGTCATGTTAGGTATATTAGTATCCAATATGCGTTATCTTCAAGTTGTGAGTTGTTCAATATACCCGATCTTTCAACAAGACGTCAATTTAAATCAATAGAAAAACGCAATATTTTCCTTTAAAATAAGCATATTTTTATTTTAATTCAAAGTACAAACTTTGAGGTTAGTAATGGAATACAATATCTGCCAAATGCCCGTTTTGTTTCTGCTTACAAATGGTCACCGTTTTAACGAAACCTTTTATCACGTTTTTGCATAATAGCAACTTTATTTCGCCAATAACAGTTATAATATTATTTTTGAGCGCTTGAATCGTTGCTGGAACATTTGCATAGACTTTATCTTTAACGCAAACCCAAAGAAAAAGGGTGTAAATCCCACGATCTCGACGGTCAGTTGAAGTTTCCATTTCGAAAAATTACACGTCTAGGAAGTTTTTTATGAAATAGAGCCATTGCTTCACGAGCAGTGTGACAGGTGGAGCCGTCATACTGTCGTCCACATTCATCGCATTAATTTTAGGTCAAAAAAGTTAATGTGCATAATTCGACAACGCAATCCATTCATTGCAACAGTGTGGTTATTTGAGAATCAACCATCGACAAGAACACGCCATTATGGCTTACATCCTGGATATTCAAGGTTTCCAATTTAAAAGCAGTCAGTTCTTTATAATGAATTAGAAGTTGATTTGGAGTATCCTGAATTCATTTACGACCTACATACGGACATTCCATTCTGTTTGGAACATATAGATCCAACTACTGGAAAACCACCTGTACAAAGAACCCAAAACACCAAATTAATGGTGACGTTGAATTCTAAGCAAAACTATGTGATCCATTACAGGAGTTTAAAACAGGCGTTGGCAAATGGTCATAGATTAAAAGCTATTTACAGCGTACTTAAATTTAAACAAAGTTGCTGGCTAAAGTCATATATTGATTTAAATACAGATCTCCGGAAGCGAGCTAGGAACGAGTTAGAAAAAAATCTATTCAAATTGATGAATAACGCTGTTTTTAGAAAAACAATAGGGCACAAGCGAAAGCATTGTAATGTTAAGTTTGTTCAAAATTGGGATGGTAGGTATGGTGCTGAAGCTCGTATATCCAATCTTCTGTTTAAGAATCTTACAGTTTTTGATGAAAATCTTGTATTGGTAGAATTAAATAAATCAGAAATATACTTTAATAAACGTAGGCATGTGTGTCTTGGACTTATTGAAACTCACGATCTATGATTTTCATTATGGCTACATGAGTGCTGCTTTTGGAAACGACTGCAGTATTATATATACGGATACTGATAGTCTTATTTACAAAATTAACAATCGTGATCCATATGAAATTATAAAGCGGGACTGTCGACAACGTTTTGATCTTCTGACTATCCAAACACTAACATCTATGGGATTTCTTTAGTCAATAAGAAAGTACTGGGGATGATGAAAGATGAAAACAATGGACGGATTATGACAAAGTTTATCGGATTAAGATCTAAAATGTATACTATAAAATTTTTTAAAGCACCAGAAGAGGAGGAAGCAGAATGCTGGCGTACGGAGAATGATTTCACACCTTACATGCGATTTTCCAATGCTCCACCAGAAGGTACTACATTGGCCAGAAAGCAAGTTTTTTACTTAAAAATTTAAAATTTTGCTAAACCCTTGCTGTTCCAAGCAAGGTAGGGATCTTTAACATGCGTGACAACACTTGCACACGGGACCTCCATTTTACTTCTCATCCGAACAAAGGTGTATTTTTGTGAAAAATGCTCGCCTAACATTTTTCAAACGGACCGTGTCGGAATTCAAACTCGGAACTTTGGGCGTAGTAGTCACATACATACCAACTACGCCAACGCCACCCGTGATGATTCCACACCTTACATGTGATTTTCCAATGCTCTACCCAAAGGTACTACATTGGAATTTTGCCGAACCCTTGCTGTTCCAAACAAGGTAGGGATCTTTAACGTGCGTGACAACACTCACAAATAGGACCTCCATTTTACCTCTCATCCGAACCAGGGTGTATTTTTGTGAAGAATGTTTGCCTAACATTTTTCAAGCGGACCGTGTCGAGATTCGAACCCGGGACCTTCGGCGTAGTAGTCACACACATACCACTACGCCACGGAGCCGCCGATGATTCCACGCCGCTGCCTATTGCTCTTTCCTATTTTGGTGTAACTAAAATGACCAAAGGTATAAAGAAATCAGTTATTAAAAACAAAATTACATTTGAGGACTTTGTACATTGTGTGGATGAGTATAGAGAAAAATTTATATCTCAAAATTTAATCTATTCATCTAAACATCATGTTTATATCATCATTCAAAACAAAATAGCTCTAAGTCCTCACGATGATAAACGTTATTTGATCCAGGGATCATACAAAACTCTACCTCTAGGTCATTATCCTATAGATAGTATGGAAGTTGAGTAAGCAGCTCGAAATATAGTATAATAAGTTTCTAAATTTAAATTATATGTTAATGAATATGCATGTATAGTTGTATGTACTGTAGCTGTAAATATGTTTGGTTAAACGTAATAATGTAAATTTAAGTAGGCAGCTCTAATTATATTTTAATAATGTTTAAACTTTCTGTGGTGGTCTGTATTATAATAATTTAGTATATAAGTTTAAATTTACGTTACAGTGTACTAATTTAGATATAAGTAAATATTGCAATCATTAGTTATACATTAATTTAAATATATATGTTAATTTATATATAAGTAAATATATATATATATATATATATATATATATATATAAAGCTAAATAAATATTGTATTGGACATAAGAGCAATGTATATGCATTACATAGATATGCGTATTAAAGCATTTTTGTGACTTTTGCAATATATTTCTTTGTTTTGAACAGTATATGTAAGTAAACATTTGAGTTTCTAACAAGATGGTATAAGCCATAATTTAGGTTGTAATGTCACAGAGTTATATGGTATTATAGGTGGAGGTCTGCACGTGGCAGGTCAATGGTGGGGTGAAAGACTTTTGTATCAACCAAAAATGGCCAGGATGGACCTTAGATTTTTTTATGGAAAAATACATGTAAAAATGGGTGGTTGTGTGCTCGTACGAAGGTAGCTTATCTACTGCCGCATTAGTGTAAGAAAATAATCAATGCGTTCTCATAATAAACAGGTCTTTTCAAAACAAGTATATTTCATAACGCAAGAAATCAATAAACGCATTTAATTTAAGTCATCTGTTAAATAATCCCATTATAAAATTTAGCCTACATGATGGTTTAAGTGTAAAATCGACAAATTCGAAAAAAATCCAGCATATGATGAAAACAAAATATGGAACCATACGTTTTGGCGTACGTGTAGAGTTAAATATAATAGTTCATAGATCCTTGTACAAAGTTACAATTACGTGTTGCTAAAAGGTACAAAGTATCAATTGCCAACGAAATTTATAATATAAAGCTTATTGAATGCTTATTGACTACGTGATTTTTGAAGCGTAAGAACGATGCTTTTAACACATAACTCTGAGTAAAATCCAAACGGCTGCATGATAAGCGCAGTGCAACACTTCATTCATGTTAAAATAACAAGATAGAGAGCGATCAACCAATCAAAGCACGTGGGATGGGTTGCTTATATAATACACATCATATTGATAACAGTCATTGATTCCTTAAACCAAAGCACGGTACTGATCGAAATAAATTTATTACGCAAAGTTCAATAGTTAAGTGAAACAAAAATTTATAAGTGAAAGTAACAATAATTAAAACTTCGAGTAAAGAATACAGTCAAGTGCGCGTTCAAACATACGAGTGTATAAGAAATCTGCCATTGGCATAAAACGACACTAAGCAATTCAATAAGAAATCGAACTAAATAAATCAATAAGAAATCTACATAAGAAAACTCTAAATCAGGACGTTTGGCTCAAAGCAACACGAAGTCACTGGTTAACAATACGCTGCTGCAGTTCAAAGTATTGGCGTGCACGCAAAGCTACGCGTTCACTACTTGGAATTCATTAATCTAGCAACTGATTCAAACCAGGAGGTTCCCGTAGGAAATAAATCAGAAAAACACCAGGTTAGCAATTGATAAATCTTATTTGTTTTTAATATTTGAAACTTACATGTACTTTGATATCTGTGCAAAGGGTCATCAAAAATTTTGTTGATACGTTATAAGAAAGAAGGGTTCATTAAACGTTCAAAGAAGCATTCGAGATAATACATAATTATTTTTGCTGGCTTTGAGTGTTTAATTAGGGTTATAATTTTGTGATAAACAAATTTATCTTAAATTTGATTCAAAGGTTTTAAAATAGCAAATAACATTACGAAGATTGAAGAGTTGTAAATTGTACATATTTCTCAGTTCATTATACAATTTTTGATTAAATTCGTTTATCTTATTCAGGTATGAACTGTTAGAGGGAAAGGGGCAAAAATTCTTTGTTATATCGTCGTTTACTTTGTGCTGGATAAAACTGATCTAGTCGAAGCATAAATTTTATTGTGTGGATTTAAAATTATTCTAGATTAATTAGAGGCATAGAAAAGTGGCTAGGCAACTCATCAAACACACACAAAACGCCGCAAGCACTTTATTCTCCACGGTTCGAGAATTCTTCTAGTAATTACTAGAGCATGAGTCATATCTTTAATTCAGGGTATATATAAGACCGCTTATGAATGTAAGAGTTAGTCTATATAAGAATGTCGTATATAAATTATATCGTGTATAGTGAATGTAGTTGAGCTTTTGAAAGTCCGAGAGTAAACATAAATGCTATATGAACTGAACGTGTCTAATGTACATGCAGCTTGTAGTATACATAAATAGATAGAAGTGTATTGAATAATAGTTGTGTTAGTGTTGTTAATGGACCTATGGTAAAGAAGTTAGTTTAAGAAGATATTAGTGCTTGTAAATTCATTAGTGTGATAGTGCTTCATTGCTAATTGGACTGAAAACATCTATAAGTAAGGCATATACTGTTAATTAGACTTGTGAACAGTGAGTAATAAAGACTCTTATTATTACTTGTTTTAAATTAGAGAAACGCGATAGTCGTAGCCCGTTTCAATATATATATATATATATATATATATATATATATATATATATATATATATTATTTTCACTTCTTGACCTTCAAAATATATAAATATGCTTTTCTTGGGTATTAGGTCAAATTAAAATCACTAACTTAATCCATTTATTTTAACAATTCAAACGTTTCAACCCTAATTGCGGGTCTTTTTCAATGACACATAGTTCTGTAAAAACATTACATTAAAAGTTTAAAAACTTGCAGTTACCATCCCGCCTTTTGAAAGGAAACACAACTTTTGATCATTCATGCAAACTAAATTCCTATTTCAGTTACATATGCAAACACCTTACTATTGGTCAATAACTTAAAATTAAAAAGCTTAAATAATAAATTAAATATATACAATTAAAATCTCTCAAACTCATATATGTATATTGTACAAGCCTATAATAAGGTCTGTATGAAACTAGACATAACTACTTGCCTTCAGAGAACCAGAAATATTATACTCTAAATTTACTCAAATTACTATAAATTTGTTTTAAAATGGTTCCTTTTGTATTAAATTGTGATAAATTTTGCTTAAATTTTTAATGTCAGTCTTATCATTAACCGCTTCTGGATGTTTGGCAATAAAAATCATTTCAAGTAATTCCCGTTTTTTTTTTATTAATTTCCGTTTTTATTATCACAGTTTTATCAAAATTAAACTTATGCTCGGTTTGATTTGAATGTTTTGTTAAGGCTGTACAATTACTCTTATCATATTTATGACTTCTGAGCCTCTTTTCCAAATACTGTATACTTGGCCAATATAAACCCCATTACACCCTTCTTGACAAGGTATTTTATATACTGTGTGTTTTTTTGGATTTTTCCGTTTTATCTTTTAAACCGGTGAATAAATTCTGTGTTAAATTATATCCCTTGTGTGCTATAGTAATGTTGTGCTTTTTAAACAAACTTTGTAATTTTTCGGATAGACCTGTCACATATGGCATTTATACGTATACCTTGTTTTCCAATTTAATTTTATCATTATTATTTAAGCTTTTTAATTTTAAGTTATTGACCAATAGCAACATGTATGAGTTTGAGAAATTTTAATTGGATAATTTAATTCATTATTTAAGCTTTTTAATTTAAGTTATTGACCAATAGCAAGTTGTTTGCATATGTAACTGAAATAGGACTTTAGTTTGCGTGAATGATCAAAAGTTGTATGTTTCCTTTCCAAAGGCGGGATGATAACTGCTAAGTTTTTAAACTTTTAATGTAATGTTTTTACAGAACTATGTGTCATTGAAAAAGACCCGCAATTAGGGTTTGTTGAAACATTTGAAGTGTTAAAATAAATGGATTAAGTTAGTGATTTTAATTTGATCTAATACTCAAGAAAAGTACTTTTATATTTATATACATAATTATTTCTGCCATCCATTCTATCACTAAAATATTAAATATGAGACAACAATTAAGGTAGCTTAGTATTCATATAGGCATAAAGCTTTTGAGACTAGTTCATAGTGTTTAAGTTTGTAAAATTGTAAAAATAAATTTTTAAAAAAGTTTTTATTACGTTTTAGATACTTAATTGGCACAGCTCAGCAGTATAGTTCGAATAGTACTTCAGCAGTAATTGATGATTTTCAAATCTTAATTGAAGATCCGAACCATTCGAATCAATCGCTGGCAAACCAAACTTAAAGAAACCTACAAGCTGCCATTCACTGTTCAGCTCGACAACCATTGGAATGAAGAAAAGAATGTTTTGACAATATTCTCAGTGTGAGTATTCACTTTATTTTTCTTTATTGCAACTTTTATGGTGTTACATATAAGTATTATTCTTATGAATGATTGAAATCGATCCGTTATTCACTTTTATGCTAATTCTGATATAGAAGGTATAAGTAGTATTACAACGGCTTTTAATTTTTATGAATTAAACTTGGTTATAGAGATAATTACTCAATACGAAGGCGCCAATAAAAATTTATTGTACTTCATACAACAATGTGAAAAATATATAAATATTATAAAGTGCAAGAACTATGCTCCTTTAATAAATTGTTATTTGAACTTTATTGCTCAAAGTTAACAGGTGTCACGAGGGATATATTAGTAGTGATTATTAAGAACACATAAAATCTTAATTACAGCAACTAATAAGCAACAATAAGCAACAAATAACTATTAGAGAAAATTATGTAAATACAAGGATTTATAAAATTAGTATGTACAACCAAAGACCTTTTGATACATAGATCGTTTATTAGCTACAAAACTGTAGGTTTATTAGAAGATTGCCTTATGTAACTTAGAAATTATGACAATGATAAACAGGAAGTTAACTTCTTAAATATTGTGAGATAGAGAATTCAATTTACGCACCATATTCATCAAATCACCTCGAAGCAAAATTGCTTTAAACTGGTTTGTTAGCTATTTGAATCATAGAGGTCATAAAGTAAAGTACGGTGACAGATTATCAGAAGTGACTAGTAGTGTATATGGAGTGCCACGGGGCAGTGTTCTTGGATCGTTACTTTTTATAATTTACATGAATGATATGTTGTAGCCTTTTTACTTCTGATTTAGTTTAACGAGAAATTCCGATAATTAGAAATGGAGCCCACGGCAAATTAAGATGGAAGGTGGCTCTAAGTTGAGGAAATCTCAAAGGCAAAGCGGCTAGTCGAACTATATGCTCTGGGTAGAGAATGAGCTGTGGGTCGGGGTGTAATTGCAACCACTAACAATAAAAATAAGGCGCCACCGTATTTTTTTATACTGAGAAGACCTAATACAAGTCCCTTGTACAAGGCTAATGCGGAAACCTTTTTTCTATAACCGCTATATAATTTTTAAAGACCTCCTAATCTTTAAAGTATCTTACCTTATGGCTCGACCTTGACCTTAGCAATCCTCCATTGCACCTGTGAACAAATTAAACAAAGAAAAGCACTGTTTGTGCATTCAAACTCAAAAATAATTAAATACAATCAGAATCGACTTTCATTCCTCTTAAATAAAAATAGTCTTTAGTCCGAGAATAAGAATCTATTCAACTGGTATTCAATAATGTAATTTTCTACAAAAAATATGTCTTCCTTTATAAGTTAATTTAAATTAGGAAGAGTTAATTAGAATGGTACTGAATATATCCGTACCAATTACTATTTAATGAGGTTTATGTAACAAATTGACAAAGCATAAAATTGCTTATTTATAGAAAAAATTAACTACGGTAGATCTACCTTAATTTCACAGTAGGTAATTACAGATAATTGTTCATAAAATATCAAATGTAAAAATTTAATTTTTAAGTACTCAAAGTTATAAGAATTTACTTTATCTAATTAGTAGTGACATCTTCTGATGTTTCATTGAGTTAATAAAAGAATTTGTAGGAACAAATTACAGATTCATATCGTATAACTACGAAAAATATAATTGAGGTCTGTCCTTGACCTGTTCAAAGTTAACACAAGTCGGTTAAAGTAAAATTTATTTCGTTACTACGTCGACAGTTCAAACAACATACGAACATAATTTTTTTTGTACATACCAGAACTCCAAATTGCATCTAAATACTTGCTTGAAAGCTGACGAATGTATTAACACGGAAAATTCCATTCCAAACAAACAGCTGCGCTGCATACTGAAAAACACGTCACTTGGCTTCCATTATCTGCGTTTCAATTTACAGATGTTCCAGGCGTAATTCACACCACAAGAAAGCAAATGTTGTTTGTAATTAACTTGAATAAATTATAAATGTGATTCCATATTATACAAGAATAGAATTGTTTTCATTTAATTTTCGCATGAATACCATTCAGAAAAGTGCTTATTTATAATTTACGTTGCAATATATTTTAAAATAAATTATTCCCAAAGTTACACTGAAAATTTCAATTATTATTATTATAGAAACAAATTCACTTACTGTTCCTAATGGTCTTTTAACAAAAACTTCATCGTTCTTCACGACTGGTTTCAACAAAAAAATGGACCATCCAAAACAATTTATGAAGATAGCTTACACGAGCAATCTTCCACCGTGCATGCTTCCAACAGCAAAAATCAATGACGGACATCGCTCCTAAGAACAACTTTCGACCTGCTTGAACCCCAGCTGTGTTAGAAGTGCCGGCCGAGCTTGTTGCTGCCCAGTAACAAAATTACCTCGCAGTTATTGAGTAGAGGGGGTTTTAAGAAGGATACCACACAAAAGCTTTTATATTGTCTCCGTAGAATTTAACTTTTAACATGAACTAAATACTAGTTCTTTATTGGACAATCGATGTTATTAAATTAAGTGGATTGGATAACATTATAATGTATTATATTATTTAATATTTAATAAAAGGATTGATTATACAGATATATATATTAGGTGGAAAATAAAATTGCTACAATGTACTTGAGTGTGGACCAGTGTTTTGTGAATACGTTTGCAGATGATACACTTGTCAGTATCTGGTTATAACATAAAGGATCTAATAACAGTATTTAATAATCAACTAGAAAAGTTTTACAAATGGTTATGTATAAATAAATTGAAATTGAATGTGAATAAGACAAAAGGCATACTCAGTGGTTCCACAAAAAAATACAATGATTTTGTAGACAGTGGCATTCATATTTCTATAAATGGTAGTAATATTGAGATTGTAAAGTCAATCAAATACTTGGGGATTTATATTGACTCAGAACTTAAGTTTACTGGACATGTTGATGAATTATGTAAGAAGATGGGCAAGAAAATTGGCTTTTTAAGTAGACTCTCTACCATTTAACACTATGGGCTAGGTGTGTTGTATATAATGTAATAATTTTGCCACATTTCAACTACTGCCAGACTGTGCTCTTTATGTGCAAAAGAAAGTACGTACAATGACTGCAAATTCTGATGAACAAGAGAATGTGTGTAATACTAAAATGTGATATTATGACTCCAATTAACAGTATGTTACGGCAACTGAACTGGTTGCCTCTAGAAGCACAAGTTGAACACGCTGTGATGGTCCTAGTCCATAGGATTAAATACAATCGAGCACCGGAATAGCTTTTGTGATATATACACTATAGATCAGCATATGTCAACTATAACATCAGAACCAAAGATTATATTAATGTGAGTAGAGTAGTAGTGGGGTAAGGCCGGTCCTAATTCAAAACGTGCTCACACGTATTTTACATATGTTAAATACACGTGCACCGTCTTGAATTAGGACCGGCCTTATATACTTTCAATGTAAAATAGTTGTGAAAACATTTCAATGTAAAATAGTTGTGAAAACATGAATTCTTATATACTTTCAAATGTAAAATACTTGTGGGCACGTTTTGAATTAGGACCGGCTTTATATTACTTTCAATGGAACATACTTCAAAACACACGTATGTTGAAAAATGTAAGTGCAGAGAAAAATGTGTAAGAAGGGTAGCTAAGCCGGTTTGGCAACAGAGATCCACAGCAAGATATGTATACGCCGGTTCGAAAACAATATGAACAGCTAAGCCGCTTTGGGAAACAAAACGTGCAGCAAGATATGTATACGCCGCTTTGAGAACAAAATTGTCTTTGTGTGTAAATTTGTTGCGTCGGGGGGTCGTTAGGTCTTTGGGGTGTGCGTT